>WTSP01009553.1:124619-145724 GCA_025331215.1 Actenoides lindsayi | reverse complement strand
TCTTCTTGTATAGTCCTTCCAGGAAGCAAAAACAAACAAGCAAAAAATTGGTAAGCTTGGGCAGATCTGAGACTAGCTACAGTGAAGGAAGTTCCCTGATGATGGCTACCTTCTCACAGCAACAGGGAGAGGGCCACTAAACCCTCAAGAGACCGTGAATGCCATCTGCATTTGAGGTGGTTGGTTGGCTTGGAATGGAAGAAAAGGAAAAGAGATGAAGAGAATGAATAGCAAGATTAGGGCTGTGCCTTCTTTAGGACTTTCCACCTTTCCATTTGTGGTTGGAGGAAGATGAGAGCCAGCTGTTGGCTCACCTGGGTTTTTCAGGAGCCTCTGCCTCCTATAATTAAAACTTCATGGGTGTGGAGAACATCTTTTTGTCACATTTAGGTACTAGCAAATAGAAATAGTTTGTTGGTTCTGCTAAACAACAAGTAAGAGCTAGACCCAAAGCTAATTTTGTATTAAAGGATAGTACCTACTTTCTGGGCAAGTTCAGGTACAATATTCCAACCATACCAGCATAAAATTAGCTCTCTTTACAGCCATAGTTTCTCTTGATGCAAATATTGTTTTAAACTTAGTTTAGAATCTGTGGAGAGTGCATGGTGGTTAGTCCTAAAAGCTGTCCTGTGTTTATGCCCAGAAGCTGGCTGCCCAGTGTGTTACAGCCATGACTTCAAAAGCCAGATGGGGAAAGAGTGGTTTTACTCCTGTGCCACTTCAGCCTTGAGAAAGTTACTAGTGATCATGGTGGTGTGGATCAGGAAGCTTGCTTCCTTATTACTGAGAATGTCAGCTCTTCCAGAAATTAAGCAAGACCCTCAATTAAATTTGTACAGGCTATCAAACTTATCATCAAATGGCATCAACTTTTAGTAAGATATGGAGTGAATTCTCTTCTGCAGTGGAAATCCCTACAGGCATTGAAGGAATGGTGCCATGAAGAACAGACCTGCCACTGGCAACACTCCAGCCCTGCAGATGTGAGGAGGAGGAGGATCTGCAGGATTAGGGGAGAGGAGAATACACTGTATACAGCCTTAAAACTTTGCCCTGCTTTGCAATCCTAGATTGCTCAATATGGGTAGAAGGTAGGAGAAACTAAGAATGTTCCATAAAATTGTTTAGGCAAAAAGTGAAAGCAAAAGATGTAAAAACCTCAGAAGTTGAACTGTGTTTGAATTGAGAAAGCAGTCATAGTTCAGCCTATGTTCAAAAGGTTTTGTAACTTCTCAAAAATGCTTAAATAAATACATAAAATTCCATGATCTTAAGACCAGCCTCATGAAAACTGTCAAATGTGTTTTGAATTAATGATTTTAATGGTTGATTTGACATGTATTTTTGATAGCATTGAAACAACTCTCTTGTGGTTCAGTGGACATTTTAAAGTGGTTTATCACTGTTATCTTGGCTACCACCGCTATTCTACATTGAGCCAGTGGGACTCTCCACCACTCCACTCAATTTTTCTAACCACTGAAATGCAACATTACACAAAACCTAGCCAACATCTGCTGGTTATGCTACACAGTTCTTGAAATGGAGAACGCAGTTTCTCACCTAACTTGTCAGATTTTCTAGGCCATGGGATGGGTTTTTGTTTGGTTTTGTGTTGGATTCTTTTTTCTCCTAGTGTTGGTCCTTTGGCCACCTAAATACAGCAAAGTGAAAAACAAAACGCAGCAAATAACCCTTCCCTCCAAAAAAACCCCTGCATTTATTTTTGTTAACTAGCAAAGTCAAGGTCTTTATGTTAAACTGAAGAACTGTATTGTTTTATCATTGGGAAGCGCTCACCTAGCTTTTCACCAGGTTGCTTGGTCTCCTGTATGAGCTTTAAGGCTTCTCCCTACAGTACCTTTTCCTTGTGATGGCCTGCTTATAGGGATGTTCAGTTTAGCTGCTCCCTGACTGCTGCTTCCTGAAACTTGCCAGTTAGGCAGCAAGAGACACAAAGCAGCCATTTGTTACTTGGCTGGTGTCTCCTTCCTCTCTTTCCTTCCAGATGATATGTTTTCCTCTTGTGTTTTCATTCTTAATATATTTGTGCAGCACTTATCAAAACAGTTCCAAACAATGTAATGGGTGTTATATGTCAAGAGCAATCAAAGCCATGGTGCTTAAACCACTTTACAAAGGTTTGGGT
This sequence comes from Actenoides lindsayi, assembly GCA_025331215.1. Taxonomy (NCBI): domain Eukaryota; kingdom Metazoa; phylum Chordata; class Aves; order Coraciiformes; family Alcedinidae; genus Actenoides; species Actenoides lindsayi. Next base: position 143,572 of record WTSP01009553.1, on the reverse strand, counting down.
TTCCTCAGTGTTCTGAGGTGTATTTGAAAACAATTAAGTTTGCTTTTAGGAAAGAGACCCTTTGGAGTCTCAACAGGGTTTTTTATTCCAGACAGAAAAATTTCAACAAAAGCAAGTTTTCTTTTGAGTCGTTTAAGTAGTTCTGGGAAATAACAGTCTAGATTAACTTTTTTAGAGTCCGACTTTGCTGTGAAATCATCTGAAAGATACTGTTACCACAACAATAATTAAATATGTAACATAATACTCCTCCGACAAATGGTGAATTTTATAGGTATTATTGTCATTACTCTTCCAGGACACAGCTGTCAATCAGAGTTTTGTTTGTTGGCTTTGTTTGTTTTGGATTTGGTTTTTTTGGGGGGGGGGGGTGGGGGGGAAGTCTTTTCATGTGTAGTATGTATGTTTTGCTGAAATCATTTGCAAATAACCGCATCTGTTAGCTATTGGTGTGCTTGCTTAATAGGCAAGTTTAAAATTACTGCTTATACTTCTGTGCTTCTGATTGTTTCTTTTGCAAAACAGATGAACCTCTGTATTCCAAGAATTGTTCCAAATCATAGTTTCTGGCAGTGCTCTTACTTTTAGTCATTGTATGAATTAAAATATGCTTTCCAGCTCTTACCTAAGTTGTCAGAAAAAAAGTCTCTATAGAATTAACATGCATACAGTTTTTGCAATCTTTTCTTTTTTCTTTTTTTTTTTTTTTTTAGCAATGTTTAATTTGCTTGAGCAACATCTCTTGTTTTGACTAGTAGAAGATCTAAAAATACACTACTGTATTGACTGCACTAATTGCATTTCAGTTCTAGCCACTACCATCTGGATCTCTCTTTCTGGTTACATTTTCATTGCACAGATTGCACACGAGTCATGAGCACCATGAGCGGGTGTTCCAAATTTTGTTCTGGGTGTTAGCAGCAGCTCTGCAGAGACACATGCAGTTTGCCGTGTCCTTCATCTTCCTCTGTGGATACTGTGTTTCAGTCAGAGGGTCCCCAGGCCAGCAGGGATGTGGAGGAACTGGGGAGGGCCCAGTGGCAAGCTGCCAGGACACCCCAGGGCCACCTTCTTACCAAGAGAGGCTGCAAGGGAGCCGGTCTTCTCTATTCTAGCAAAGAGAAGGGTAAAACACAGTCAGTACTTACCTGAGAAGCAGTTAGAAAGATAATGAAATCAAACTCTTCTTGACAGAGTTGGGTGATGTGATGTGAGGAGTAACAGCCAGAAGTCATGCCACAGGTGCTCAGGCTGGACATAAGGAAGGAAATCTCCAGGAGACCATGACAGCACTTGTGCAGATAAAGCCATAGCTGGCCTGTCTGGTGGTGGTGTTAGTCCAGTCTCCTGCTTGAAGTTATGCTAAATGAGCTCCAGAGGTCCTGCTTCCCATCACTGGGGTTCCCTGGTGCCTGTAAGCAGACTCTGGATGGAATCTGTGATAACTTCGAGTGAATTATGGGCAAAGATTTCTGCTACAGGCAGATTCTCTTCCAGGCCAAGGGTTTCAGCCTTGGTAAAAAGCCATTACATAAATGAAACTTTCTACCTCAACCTTTTCAGGTCATGCATCATTTAAATTAAGAATTTTACATACCTATATACTTTATATACTACAGTATATAGCAGATACCTGAGTGGTACAGTTTAGATGTAACAAATAACAGGCCAAGGGGTATACTGTCTGAGAGAAGCCAGCTGAAGCTGTTGAGCTGACTTCAGGTTGAAGGCCCTCCTGAGCTTGGGTGAAAGGTTCTGTTCCACATGCAGTAGTGCTAGCATGATGTCTTCGGGTAACCCTTGGCAATGCTTTGTGCTTCTTTTTCTGTTCTTTCTGCTGTTTCTAAGGTCACAGTCCATAGTCTTTTCTGTCTCAGTATTATAGCTTTTCACCATTAGCAGAATGTCTCAGGACATATCTTGTGGATAAAACACTGAAAGTAGAGAGAAAATGGGATGTTATGACTGTGTCCTCAAGGGTGAAAAGCAAAGGTCTTTTATTTATGTGCCTAATAAGGAGTAAGCTAGCATTGCCTCTGAAAATTCTATAGAAAGCTTTCAAAATATAGGTGTTTAAATTGCCACAGGATTTGTTGTAGAAAATATTCAAAAAGCAGTATTTTAAGATCAAAGGTTTTCCAAACCACCGGTGTTAGCAAAATCAATGACAGTCTCCCAAGCAGCTTTCAGAAAAAGGATTGATACAGTGACCTTGGTATCTGTCTGTTTTATGACACAAACTAGTTCCTTCAAAGACACCTCAACCTACAAGCTTATCTAATCATTGCATTTGGACAGCCATCTTTCCTCCTTTTAACTCTTGTTCTTTAACACACCTGATTTTAGGGACTTGCATCTCATGAATAGATGCTGTTAATCTAATGGTACATGCCAGTTCTGCTTTTACAAATACCAGTTTGAAGTCTTTAACACTAGTTGACTGGAATAGTCACCTGAAGTTGTGTTGCAGGTAGACCCCATGACCAGAAGAGGCAGTATTTGAGTTACTAAACTTTATATCTTATGAATGTAAATTTGGTTCAATTTGCTCAACCTTACTGACTGTATTTTGTTTGCATGTGATACTGTAATACAGCTAATAAATGGCTGTAGTCACTGCAGAATTATTTTTTTTTTTGTGAACCAGCCAGTAATGTAAGATTAAGTATGTTCTAGGGCAGGCTGTCAACAGCAAATAAGGTATGAAGCAGTGCTGATCAGCTGGAAGCTATGTACTACAGTGAGGTATGAAAAATTCACAAAGTATTCTAGTGATGTATGGGTTGAAAATGTTGATGGAGAAAGTTTCACTTGCACACTGGATTTAATAAGCCAGCTTGACTTTTTTTTTTTTTTAATTTTTTTTTTCCTCAAGCACCATCCTTAGCCACTTTTTCCTCATTCCCAAGTGGCAAATTTGCATGCCCAGTGGCTGTACTAACACTGCTGTTGAAGGTGGAAGGTGGAGGTATCTTTGCTGTAAACAGAATCACTGCATTCTTTGATGCCCCCACCTCTCTTTTTGGAGAGAGGTAGTTGTTTTAGAGTGGCTCCATGATCTGTTTTATACTGCAGCCACACTGTGCTGCCACACAGGAAGGGTGGGAACTTCTTCCAGTCACTTCGTTGCAGAAACTGGCAAGTGGGATACTTCCTGAGAGGTGAAAACTTGAGATAGTTCTGTTTCCACATTGCTAGTTGTTTTCTATCCCATTGTACCACACAACTGTTTGCCAGTCAGTACTATGTTAACATCTAATGTCACTCCCTGTGCCCCCCCCCCAATTATTTTCCATGTGTTCACAAAGAAAGACTAAAACGTTTTTCGTTGGTTGGTATTTGGTTTTTTTGTTGTTGTTTTGGTTTTTTTATTATTTTTTATTTCTATAGGTCTGGTTTTTGTGTTTAGTCATGGGGTCAAAGCAGCATCTTTTCAAGAGGGATCAAAAACAGTTTGTCAGTGATAGCATGAGGTTTATGACCTGCTCCATGGGGCATAATTAAACATGGAATTCAGCCCCTTTTTGCAGAATAACTTTGACACATCTGGTTTAAACAGTTTTGGTGCAGTGAGAAGATAAGTAGAAGTTTCTTTGCACACTAGATTAGTTTCAGATGAGGTGTAGGATCCCTTCAAATTCAGGTTCATATAAAAAATACACCAATGGGACAGACACCCAAGAAAAGTGCATAGTCATCCACTGAATATGTGAAAATAAATGGCAGGCCTGCAGTGCAATAAAACAAGAAAGAAAAAAGCAAAGATATGGTCAGAACCTTAGAAGGAAATGTAGGGCAATCACCCAGAAAAGAAGGACCAGTAATGTATTCTTTTACAAAATCCCTATTCTTTCCCTGCTTTCTTTGCCAGAACACCTCTGATCCAGTTTTATTCCATGTTTCCCTTCAGTATGTTCATGTTTTTACAGATATAGCACATTTTATGACACCCACTAAAGTTATCTGCTGTGAAATTCAATTGCTTAAATATTTTGTCCTTTTGTTACCCTTTTCTAATGGATTGCCAATACATACTGCTTTCTCATCAGATACTGATAGTCCCTTTAGTAGACTTTACTAGTCTGTAAAACAGTGATGAACACAATATGGCTTATAGGTAATGAAGTACAAAGCAGTTGTTTCAGCACTTTACTCTCGAATAGAAAAATAGAGTCTGTGTCTGTTTAATATTCACTCACTATCCCAGTGTTTAAGGCATGGTGCTGGTAGATACCTCTCTGAATATTCAGGCATATTATTACTGCATACATTTTAGAAAAATAGTTTTACTTATTTTAAATGACAGTTAAGATGTGGAGGAGAGGTTTAGTAATATATGTGTAAATTAGGGTCGTATTTGTGAAGTCCTTGTGAAGTCTTAATAAGAAATGTATTTATTTGCATTAAAAGGCAGGAGACCTATTCTGAACGTCTGACTTATGGGAGTTAGCAGACTGGTGTAAATACAGGATAGCGCATCACCATGCAGCTTAATTTCTATGTAAATTATTTATAGTTCACAATTTACTGTTTAAATAATGTTCAGTTGTATGTTTTCTCAAAATAGACTGGTTGAGAAATTGAGAAATCTGATACTAAGGTAGTCTGTTGTAGACCCTTTGAAGTATGCCAATATATGTCTCAAGTTTTGCATAGACTGCAGAAAGACAGTAGTTCTTGACCAGTCTATGTGGGGAAGTATTTTTAAATTTAGTTGAAAGTAGGTACAGTTTAAGTCATTGTAGGTGGTCTCAGTAAAGCCATTTCAAATGCCAAAAAGGGATAGTGTTTTCATTCCCTTGTGTTATATGTACATTATTGTGGTTCAAGTTAAACTATATCCAAAATAATTGGAACATGAGGAAGTTGGTTACCAGCAAAGTTAATTCAACCTGCCTCCTGCTGTAAACCTTTTACTTTCTAGAGAGGATACATTTTGTTTAAAAAAAAAAAAAAAAAGTAAGTGAAGTAAAGTATAAGTGTTGTTCTATCATGTAATTAAGTAACTGACATCTTTCTATGATAAAACATTTTGGTGGTCTATTCTTAAAACAGCTGATATTTTAGGAAACATTACCATTTCCACAAATCATCTCTAAGTCCTAAATATTTTGAAAAAAATTTGCATTGCTGTATTTCATCAGTGCATTACTCACCAGTTAAACTCTCTAAACTGCTGTCGCTTGGCATTGGAGAGGGCTTCCATGATTTTTTCTATCAGCAAAAACTTCTGTAAATTATAATAGTGCTTGGCAGAGTGTAAAGAATAAATGCTAGAAATCCAGATGATTTAAGAGAACATAAATGGAAAGACTTGAATCTCATTTTGCTTTTCCTTGGAAAAAAAAGTCTCAGTAGTTTACAAACATAGAAAGTTTGAAATTGCCTTCACTCACAATGTTTGTTTAGGTGTGGTGACCCTTTTGTATTGTTGTAGTTTCGTCTCAATCAGCACAATTCTGATTGTCCCCACTGGACACTGTGGAGATTTAAAGGCTTGCTTGCTCCAGTGAACCTCAATGATTTTGAGGTTAGGCATGCTGCCACTGAGTCTAGCATCATTTTAACTGCCAGGGATAATGAGCTGTTGAGTTTTTCAGATTAGAAGAAACCCAGCTTGAATATATTGAAATATTATGCTAATGTACATAAACACTAATAAATTTAATAATGTTCCTGTAACCAAAGCAGTCTACCCAAACCCAATTTTTGTATACTCAGCTTACTGTCAGGTTACTCATTCTGTGAACAAATGTTTAAACTTTAGGTACTAGCAGGAAATAGCTAATGCGCTCGATACTTCCTATAGTTTATAGTTGGTGAAGGGCCAATATTAAAATGTTCCTGTGATGCAGTGGGTTAAAACAGTCTATGGTGATTTTTCCCAAGCCTAATTTGCAATATTATTTGTTTAATTTTCTAAATTCCTAAACATCTGTAGAATCAATTCTTGCAAAAGAAATATACTCATGGGAATCCAATTGGCCTTTTTTAAAAACACAAAATACAAAAGAGAAACAAAAATAAAACCAGAATCAAATTATACTTATTTCATTAGAGATTTTAAAGATCAACATTCTTCTCAATTTATTTTCCATGTTACTCCACAGCTATTCAGATACAGGTCTTCTTATAAAACAAAGTGACCTGATCCTTGAGTTATTAGGAAATTTAGGACATCGTTAGATTTTCTTCTTTAGGACATTCAGGAATCATTATGCTGTCATCCTCTTATTCCAAACAAGAGCAAATGTGGGATGTGAAACTAGGGCCCTTTACTTCCTCCTCTTTTACTCTGCATGCTGATGTAGCAGCAGCCAAGCTACACAGCCTGTGTAAATGCCGTGGCTGCATCCTCAGAATGGGGGTTTGATCACCCACACACGAGGCCTACACTTGCACAGTAGGTGTGACCTGACAAAAGCACTTAGAAAGCTGAGGAGTGATTATGCATTTTGTTCACAGGTGGGAACTCTGCTTCAGAGAGGAGTCTCTCTAGGGAAACAGCAAAATCCTCTCTTGTAATGGCTTAGAGGCATGCTGATGCCTCCTGCTAATGCTCAAGTTTCTGCTGACTGTCTAGACAGTTTCCATTCGGTAACTCTGCTTTTGTTTCTTATGATGCTCTGTGTGTGCAAAGACCATGCACATCTCTAACAAGAACACGCTGTGTGTCTTCGTTAAGTCAAAGTGATCAAAAACCTCTAGAGGCAAGTTTTCCCTAAAAGGTTTGTCTAGAGTCCTCAGTTGTATGCCTTTGGCAAGTTGTTCATCATTCTTGAAGTTAGGAATAAAGGTTTTGATTTAGATAGGAAGATCCGACATTGCACAGCTCCTACCACTTGCAAGATTTTTGCCTCTGCTGAGAGGAAAAAATGCTACTGTTGGGAGTTCTTTAACTATTATTTCTCAAGCTAGCAGAATGTCAATGTGTCCACTATGTATACATCTACCATTATAGAGCCTGATTTATGATAAAAAAACCAATACAAACTCTACAGAAAAAAACCACCCCACCTCACCCCTCCAAAAATCCCATGCAATATGAATGATTCTTGGCAGATATCTCTCAAAGCTGATAATAAAGTAAATACCAGCAGTTTAAGAAAATAAAATTCTGTACTGGAGATAGGAGAAAATTTTGAAATATTAATGCCTTGTGAAACAAAGTTTCTTCTTTAGCCACTACAGACTCTTAACTTCATTTTCCTAAAATTCTGGACTCATAGGACTCATGATAGAGATTCTGATTATAACTCCTTTTATGAATGGTTCTATTCTTTTGAAGTGTAAATTTTTGACAATAGCAGATATATCTTCATGGCTTTGTTTCATTGTACTAAGAGAAGAAAGTGGGTTTGTTGTAGCAGAAATGAGCCATCTTTCTTACTGTCTTGAACTTGAAAATATAATTGCAATGACCAAAATGAAAATGGAGCCGTGTCAGCTTTTGTGTGGAACAGTCACAAGCTGTTTCAGATGTTACTCTACAAAATATTGACCCTGAACTGCAACGACATATCCAGCAGTGTTGAGTGCTCCTCTTTGATTTCTGAGCAAAGTAAAATGTGCTGGTGTAATCTACTGATGAAGGCAGTTTAACCTTTTCTTTGAGTTGAGTTGTACTGATACTTGTACAATTACCTACTTATTTTGCTCAAGTGAATGTGTGTATGGGGAATGACAGCTGAAACATCTGCAGCACGGTAACTTTATATACTACTATATCTGTTAGGCAAGAACATATCTGATTGCCCTTGGATGCATTTATATCTGAGATCTGAAAAAGGAAGACACTTGTAACTATATCAAATGCTGTGTAAGAGCTGGGATATGCCACGTTCAAGCATTATTGCCTTGCATCCTTCAAATGTTTTGTTATTCTTTCTGTGATATCTTGGCTCTGGATAAAATAAAATTACTTGTACAAATATAAAGTCCCTGGTCCTGTTTTGGATCATTCATAGTAATTTTCCTTTTTCAATTCTGAAAGGAATGTTATTCCTATTTTAGTATGTTTGAATTATTTCATGTGTTTTAATCATAATTCATGTAATTATACCTGAAATGCTTGAAATATATTTTTCTTTCTTACTGTGCACTATGGTTTGCTATGATTATATAACTAAGATAGTTTTTGAAACTTACTCAGTCTCCTCTTCAGTTACTTACATTAGTACTGCATAGAAATATTTATATTTGGATCAGATTATTTTCATTTTGCCAGAGAAATGTCTAAATGTGAGTAATGTGGAACAACACTGTGCCGCGAGGTGTCTTCAAACTTTATGGTCATTATTGTTTCCAAAGCAGATAGTGGCAAGGTTTTGGGTCATGCTGAGCTGTAGCAATGGCTGCTTTGGTGATCTTGAGGCATACAGTAATGTGTAGCAAAGACTTGCAAGACTTCTACATGAAGTTCGATCTCTCATCGTCACTCGTCACTTCTTTGGCTCACTCAGAGTCACTTCAATTGCTTGAGTCAGCAAAACTGCCCTCCAGTTGAGCTGTGCTCAACTTGTGGATGCATAAGTATGGTGGTGAGGGCATCTGTTAGATGGAGGGTCTACAGAGACTCTCTTGGAGGCGAGGGGGTTCACTGATGACTAGAAATACATTACAGCTGCAAGGTCATGCTCTCCCTTCCTCTTGAGACTTTTGAAAGTGAAATAGTGAACAGAGAGGAGGAAACTACCTTGCATGCCCTTAGACCAGAATGGCTTCACATCTATAAGCTCACTGGCATGCTGCTCTGAAATTGGTTTGAGTCATGCCACATGTAGCACCTGGGTTTATCTTCAAGGAGGCAAATGTATTGAATGGGCGTGTAGTAACAGATTTCCTCAACACAAGAAAATTAAATGTGGTTTCAGACAAAAGTTATTTACTTACTTGGGTCTCAGCTGGTGGTGGTAAGTGCTACTGTGTGACATGCTCCTCTTTTGTTTCACAGACAGACTGCTCTTAAGGTTTTGTCAGGCAGTTCAGTGGTTGTTTGCCTTTGTTGTTCAAAAAAGCATGGAAAAATTAACTTTATTTGGGGGGAAATACATTCTGATCAATTATAAAACTCCAACTGTAACCTACTGCCTAGATACTGTTACTCAACATATATGAAACAGCACTGTTCTCTCTCTTAAGGATCATATGTGTACCAAGGCATGCAGCAAAGGATTGAACAGACATGCAAGTAAATCTCTCCCATAAAAAAGATATTGTGTTATATTGTATATGACCTGTAGCCCAAGACACTTTTATGAAATGCTTATCCACTGCCATCCCAACCCTACTCCCCTGTCTGGTACCAGCACTCATTATAAATCATCACTGGTTCTCTCTTTCTCTTAATATCTTCCTGCTCTAGTTGCATGTATTTTTTTATAATCCTTAAATTAATTTTAAGAGAAAGATTTTTAAAAAAAATTTATTTTTTTTTTTGCTGGGTTTTGCCTTTAGGTTATTTTTCATCCAAGTGATTACCATTATTTTAAGGATAGTCAGGATAAGAAAACTGCTGCTGCAAGAACCATCTGTCTGGACTTACTAAACGACTGAGAGGGTGTCTGTCTGGGTGATCTGCATTTAAATTGTATCATCTTATCCTCATTACCTTTTTGTGTAATTGTCTGGGGATTTTTCTGAAAGATTCCTTTAGCATAAATCACAATGTATGATTTCTGATACCTCATTTTTGTCTGTGTGGTTTAAACCAGAAATATATTAAATTTGGTCCTTAGAGTCCTCTTGGGTCATTCTTTTTTATGCCTTTCTGAATTAAATCCCTTTCTCCCCCTCCTCTTTTTTTTTCATTCCTGGATTATTTGCCCACTGGAAAGAGCTGAAATTTACAGGGCATGTGTGTTCCTCAGGTTTTCAGAGTGTATTTGTGTTAACATATTAATGTGTTTTTTCTCATATAATCCAATGATGGTAGCATTTTTAATCAGTTTTGAAGACCATTCTGAAATAGCCTGTGAAATTTGAAAAAGGCTCCAAAAGGAACTGTCTGACTAGGTCTGAGATACTCATTAACAAACATCCATAAATTCATAATTGCAGACTGGCTTCCTTGTTTACCATTTATCTTTCATAATGACAATGAGATATGACAGCTAGTCCTAGGGGATTACTGCACTTCTTGGCTGGTTGATGTCACTCTGCCTTTAGACCTGAGTCTTACAGAGCAACCAAGGGACTCACTGATCTCCTGCAAATGTGCTACCTGTCACATCTTATTGTCTTAAAACAGACCCGCCTGATTACTGAAATGGAGAAATATTTGTGCATAAGGGTTTAAACTCATCTTAAAAAGGCTGCCTCCGCTTCTGTAACAGATCCAACATTGAGATATGGTTTAAATTAAGAACATAGGAAAAACATTGCAATTTTAATGATTTTGTTTATGAATCTCCATTCCTTTATGTTGGTGTTGGGAAAAAAAAACTGAACTGTGATGTTCAAATAGACTGTACTTCCACTCATAACAGAAGTCTTCTCATTACATGTTTCATACTTATTTCTACCCAAAATTAAATTCTACTTCTCAGTCTGATTTTTCAATGTGAAGTGAAATCCCAATTCCAGACTTTCTCCAATTTGACCAGTCTGCTGTAGAAATTGGTCAGAATTTCATATCCTGGTAAATTCAATTGCTTTTTTGGCCTTTATGTTAACATGCTTTTGTACATTTATTAGAATTTTAAAGTAAATGCAATTTGTGTGTTACAAATTCTTTGGACTGATCTGGACATCCCCAGATACTTCTCAGTTGGCTGCTATATTCTGGACTCTGGACTGAATTTTAAACTGGTGTGTGAATCTGCTCAACTGTGTCACTTCAACTCTAATTGTCATTTTTGGACTAAGACAGCAAGCAGAATTTTTCCCCGAAGGTTTCGATGTGTTCATCATTCAGCCTTAAAACTGTTAAGCTTGCAAACAATTTTGAACTTGATTACTCTTCTGCAGAGCTGTGTCCTCCAAACAAAATTAATGGCAAAAATGCTTTAGATTTTTTCTGGGAACAGGATTGGGCTCTTACAACCTCGTTAAATGTGCTCATCTTTCCAAAATTGTCTCAGAATTAATATTGCTAGGCTGTTTCCAATCATACTTTGGCCTTTGGACCACATGGCTGGTTAGTCCACCAGTATGGCTCTACCAGCAAAGAGCAGGTTTAGCCACCTACCTCAGAGGATCCCAGCTGTGCCAGGACCCCGCCATGCGCTGATGCGGACCCCCTGGCTAGCCTGCCTCTAGAAGTGCAGCTGGAGGCTTCTCATGCTAGAAGGGGAGCAAAATTTCTTGTGTACAAAGCTTGCTTAAGCTTGATCAGTGATGCCCATCGCATCCCTCCCTGTCTTGTGATCAGTTGAGTACACCAGCCACATCCCTTCTTACAGAGGCTTGTCTATCACTGGCTCCTGGCAGTCAAGGTGTATTTGCAAATTCCGCAAGTACCTGGCATATTTAATTTTTTCCCCCAAATATTAAATTCTGAATCACTGAAATAGAACTGAAAACCCCAAAACCTTATCACTGGGACAAGAAACAGCAGCTTGGACTAGTTTCTGAATATTTACCTTTTTTACTAATTTAATAATTAATAAATAATTAGTCATTAATAAGACAATGTACACTAGTCACCTTGGTTTGACACCTCACAGATTTCAGCCACCATTGTTAAGGGAAGACAACTTTTGTCTGGAAAAGTGACAATGTGAGCTTTTTAGCCCCATCTTTAATTACATGAGTCTGGCTTTTAAGACAAGATGATGTAATTTCAGAAAGACACAAAATATCTCTATAATTACCAGTTTCATAAAGTACTTGAAAATAGTGAGAGAGAGCATATTGCAAATCTCTAAAAATAAATAGTTTGTAAAGCCATAATCATTATAAAACACATTTACTTGTGGAGACAGTATTACACATGTTAAGAGTAGTCTGTCACTTACAATGTGTAGTGCATATGTGACTTGAAAAAAACCAAACCCATAAGAGCTCTATTAGTGACAAATTTTATTTCTGTTCTGTCATTTTAATAGATGTAAAATTGTGTAAATCAGGAAGGAATTGATAAACTTTTTAAAAAATTAATTTAATCCTGCAAATATTTTTTAAAAAGAAAACATAATTTTTGAAAACATGATTCTACTTGTGTGAAAGCAAAGCAGAAGAATCAATAGCTAAGTTCTCATTTTGACCACCCCACTAGTTCTTGTTTTACCTTTTCTTTCAGTTTGTTTTTTTTTTAACTTTAGATTCTATTGCCGGCTATATTGGAAAACTACTAAATACTGTAATTTTCCAGATAATGTTCTTAACTTCTTGGCATGTGTTCCTTCCTTCAAGCCCCTCAGGATAATCCACAGATCCACAAAAACATGAGTCAAATACATTACAAATTTCCCTCAGAGGATCAACATCTTTTCCAGCTGTTTGGATACTCTGTGTAAAACCTGACCAGACCTCTCATCTCCCACTATTGTTTGGGCTTTTTTTTTTTTACTTTGATTTGTTCAATGTCATAATTTCTAAACTGCGCCAATAATTTCAGTCTCTTTGGTTTTCTTTACAGACCTTACACTGGACAATAAAATTATGTATTATCCAAAGAAGATTGCATTGTTTTCAACTATTTCTCTTCACTAGTGCAAAAATTTTTACCCATATCAACAAACCGTCTTTTAAAATCCTCCCTAGGCAGTTTCATATATTATTAATAGATTAAAATATCTCAACCATATTTTTACATAGACTTGTACTTATTTTCATTGTTTTGAGATAGGTGCAGAGCAATTACGGGGGCCATATGAAGTTCTTGGTAGATGTTCTATTTTAAATACAGTTTTGGCAACTGGGTAAGTTGCTTTATATTTAAAAAAACAAATCAAAAACCAACCAATCAACCAAAAAACAAACAAACAAAAAACCAAACCAACCAAACAATCCAGAAAGGGCATTTGTGACCATTCTAGTTTATCCCTTGTCTACTTTGTCTGGCAAGGTAGTATAAATCTAGTTCTAACAGCTTTAAAGATTGGCAGGTTGCCTAATAAGCACCCTAAGGTGGGAATTAAACCTCAAAAATTTTCCATCTAAATTGGCAAAAATAAGCTTATGCCCCAGCCTGTCTCCCCAGGACCATTTATTTTCTTCTAACCTTTAATATACTTTCATTGACTATGAAAAAGAGAATTATGTTAAGAGAATCCAGAGTTGGATGGGTTAATATCCATGAAAATATGATCTTGTGATCTATTTTTCATTTGCAAAAGTAAGAAAGCAAAGGAGGTTATAACCATAGTAGCGCTATGTTCCAAATTTCACAATGTACTAGATCATACTTTTAAAGTGCTCTATTAAATATGATAGCCAGCGATCAGGAAAGCATTGGTCATTTGAGTTGCCCACATCTCTCTCAATGGAGGTGCTAATTGTATGATTTTGTGCTAATTGTATGGTTTTGTGCTCAGTGACAGGTGTTAGCTGGCTGGTTCCTCCTGATGATGAGGTCTAACACAGTAACGCCTCTTTTATGTTATCAGCCACAAATTCCTCTGGTGTTCAGCAAGCTGGGGGCAGGCTTGTAGCTATAGGATGTGGTGGTGTTCTGCTGGAAGCCCTGCTGAAGATCCCAGTCCTATGCCTGGCCCAACTCTGAAGACCCTGAACCATCCTGCTGGTGCTGGGTCACGGTGGGTACATGGTAATGAGCTTCATCCTTTCCCTTTTTCTCTTCCTCCCTGTCCCTGGCTGCTGGCCCTCTTCTCCTGCAGCTGGACTTGGGGAGCTTGCCCTGCACCCGTAGCTCAACCTCTGCTCACCCTCCTTGCCTCCCAGTCCCAAACTTCCCCACCAGCCCTTGCTGCAGGTTACCACCCATGGCATAACCTATGTGGTTGCTTCCCTCTCCCATTCCATCTGTAGGCTTAAAAGTATTTTTAGAATAATTTAAAAAGTGTACTACTGATGTTGAAGCTTGCTCAGATCATTCTAAATGAACTAAGTAAGCAAACAATTACTGGAGCCATTATGCCAGCAGATTGTGGGGAGGGGAAACCTCTGGCATGCCTGGGGAAGGAGCTGACACATAGCGATGACAGCTGGGTTAAGGAATCAGTCATCTGCTTGTGGAGCAGAGCTGCAGGCAGCACTGGCAGTGCAGTTACTGCCCCATGCACGCACAATACCAAGCTGCCTTCTGCAGCCCCCAGGCCCACAGCATGCTCATGCTCGCTGACTGGGGAGGATGCTCTGTAGTTGCACACTGCTGCGTTCAGCCGCAGTTTGCCACGCTTCGCACTTCAGCAGCTTCCAGCTTTTGACCTTTGTCTTTTACAGATGTTTAAAAAGTTGGCACCTGTGCACTCGCCTCCAAAACAAAACAAACAAACCTCCAAAAGCCAACCAAACAAAACTTCTACAGAAGAAAATCAGGCAAACAGTAATGGATTTTTTCACTCACCTCCTTTGTCTACTTGTAATCACACACATGTGCTTTTGCATCATCTGTAGGCGACCCAGCAAAACTTGGGAGTGAATTTAAGAACCACCTCAGTGAGTTGCCATAGCGCCTGTATTCGCTGTCCTATATACCACATTTTAAACATGCTGCACATGGAATGTTGTGTGCATGTGTGTAGTTTGAGTTGGAGACGTGAAAGAAAAAGTCATTTTCCAAATAAAAATCTGTTTTGTGGACAGATTTTTGCTGGGGAGTCTGGGGTGAGCACAGTCAGCAGGCCTGAACATGGTGAACGTTAATTCTTCTCTTCTGCTAAAATGTTACTTGCAGATATCCTCATGACACTATTTGTGTGTATGTAGAATTATGTGTGGGTCTGATATAGTGGGTGTGTTTCTAAAATGTAATATATAATGGGTTTTGCATGCAATGAAAATTTGAATCTCCTTGTCAATCGAGACACCCTGAATTATGCCAGTGACTACTCTGTGAATTTGGGAGGTCTAATAGGATTTTATTCTGTGCTGTTCATTTGGGGATTGAAGCTTAACTGTTATTTATGGTATTCTTTAAAAATAGTCTTACCTTGGTGGTGTTTCAGAGAGAGATGAAAATCCTTAGGGCCCAACATCCTGCAGTGGAGAAACTACTTTATTAAGCTGAAGAGGTCATAGTACTGACTCATTTTTAAGAAATGAGCACTTGTTGTTTGATCAGGCTGAACTGAAAAAAAAAAAAAAGTGTTGTATGTTTTATAGAACGGATATTCTCTGGCTCTTAGGGCTGTGAATGGCTATTTGATAAATGGTTTAGCATTTGCAGTTCTGATTGCAGAAACTTCCTTGTGTTGTAAATCTATCTGATTTACTGCAACATAAGTTAATATTAATCTTTCTCATTATAAAGACTGCATTTAGCTTCTGGCAGTATGCAGAAGTCATTATTGTCACATGTTTCTCATTTCTGAAAATTAATGTTTTTAAGATAAGCATGGAAATAAAAAACTCTGGACACTTCATTAACAAGAAAGTAGTTGAAGTTCTGCCATAAACACTTACGAAAAACTGTACAATACTGTTTGGCTCCATATAATTTCCTGGGGAATTCAGATCCTTGAATAAGTAATAGTAGTTTTATAATATTCTGTGACAGAACGTGCTTGTTATGTAAACATAGATACTAAAGGTACTAGGCCAGTTGTGTTCAATACTGTAAATTGATTTTACTTGAGCATAAAAGTGACTGAAGTAGTTTTGAATACTTTCTAATACACCTAGTGCTTATGCCAAAACTGCAGAATTTATTTGAATCTTTGACCTTTATTAAGCTTTTTTGTCTTGAGTATATGTTTCTGAATTGTGTCTCAAGTTTCAAGCTGTTTGCATTAGACAATCAGGCCTTAAACTTTTCTTAACATAAAATTGAATCTAATTTGGACTGCAGAAGAACAGTAATGCTAGGTAAGCATTGATCAAGATACTAAACACTTGAGGTGGTACTCTTTGTTTGACTTCTTATAAGGAACTTGAATTCTCAGATTTTCGCTGTAGGGTCCTCAGTTTTACGGACTGTCTGTGTGAAGTGCATTCTGAAAAAAATTCGGGATATGTTAGCTGATATTGTGAGCCTAATTCTCTTACTGTTTCCAGCATGACTGGGAAGCCACTTACATTTCCATCCTTGCAAGCCCAGTTATCCTGGCTCCAAGTTTCAAATGAAAGTTGAAAGGAGAAGTGGCGCATTTGTCCTTTTAACTATGGTTATCTGCCCCTTTTCAGTTCAGGATGTCCCTCACACTGGTCCTGGGGAAGCTAAGGGAGCCTTGCCTCTCTCCAGTTATCCACAGCTAAAACACCCGTGTTTTGTCTAGTAGGAAAAGTGTTACGAGCTTCTCCATGGAAAAGTATGTCTTAGTTTGTTAATGCAGATAGGTTTTATGGCTTATTTCTTCTTTATCTACCATCTATTGTTGACTCCTACTCTTTCTGGAGGTTCTTTAACTCAAAAATTTGCTTTTGTAGTGAATACTTTGTGCAGCTCTTTTTTTGTGTGACCCTGAAGAAACAATCCTGTTGTTCAGGGTATAGACTACTTTGATAAAAAATGTTTGAATAACAATGACTAGAGTTTTCAAAAATAAACATATTGTTCTAGACGCCTGACCAATCCCTGAGTGAGTGCTGTCTTCTACTGAAACCGAAAATGGGTTTGCTTTTCAAGAATCAAAATAAGATGTCTATGGAAGAAAGTGAGAAGTGTTGTGCATTCATTAACAAAAAGAAAGGTGCTGATCCCTGAACTCATTTCTGATGTATGAACTAAATATAAAATAAGGTCCTATTTCATCTAGCTTTGCTTATTTAATTTAGAATATAAGCTGCATATTCTGAAGTCAGACATATAAATTAGAAAAAGTAAGTGGTCTGCATGGCATGAAATTGCTTGAGATTTTTATTTCCATCCTTTCTGCATTCTGTCATTTAAATAGGTATATTTTTATATGACATAGTTTTAAGCATGTATCAACATAAGTATTTTACACTATTGCAAACAAAAAATATAAATTTGGAAAGGAATCTGTAGTTAAGAAAACTAAGCTGACCATCTCAGTGTCAATTCATTCATTCCAGTTCGTTGCGTTAAAATACACAAACCAAAAGTTGTTTTTGATGAACATCTTCACATATTGATAGCTGTGACATAAATTGAAGTCTAACATTATCAAGACTGAAACGTGTATTAAACCTTACTCCCTGTTACATCAAGCATGCTTTTTATTTCTTACAGCTGGAATCTCCTTTTCTGTCATAGCTGTATCTTCTACAATAGTGTTAGTAATAATAGTCATAAGTAAGTATTGATTTGGATGAGGATTAGGTATGCATACTATGGGAGACACTTTACAAGCTGCATGTGATATTTCAACAGCACAGAGGCTGAGCATGGCTTCAGTTACTCAGCACTGGTGAGTTATCACTTTGCTGGTCAAAGAAGCATAATTATGGGAGGAAGAAGACTTAAATTAGGATCGTGAAGTATTTTTTGTCAAATTACAGTAAACTAACATAAAGGAGGATTGTTTTGTGAAATGGCAGTCTAACACCTGTGGCAATACATCTGACTGAACTAAAGCCTAGTTTTAGTCTGCTGTCATTATGAGAACAGAGTGGGTTTCTCTGTGAAGCTTTGCAACTGATTTAAACTCTGTTTGAGTACTTTTAGGTCAGATGGGTATGTGCCCTTGAAGGATGCAGAAAGTATTGTGCCCAAGCAACTGAGATTCAAGTGGTCAAGTTGTCATGAAAATTTCAAATACCAGGCAAAAGTCAGGGCAGGAGTTAGTTACCATGAGAGTACGAAGCTGAACTTGGGGGGTCTGGTGTTAGTTCAGTGCTTAATGGGCACCTGCAAATCCCTCTTTGTGGAGAGTGTTGATGCGTGAGTGCCTGATGGGTTGGTTGTTTCTGCAGGTGGGTATAGGCTCCATTGTGTCAAAGCACCGGCTTATGCAGCCACAGTCATCAAATACTGACAAAGTTTGCCAAAGGCTTGTAAACAGACCCATAAATGATCAACCTTGGGTCTGTAAAGTCAAGCAATGTCAATGAATACATGGAGTCTGAATGGGTATATAATAAGTGCAGGAATTCCTCATATTTTTAAGTTATGCTATGACTTTTTGAGTATTCAGGTGTTTAAAAATAACAGTCCATAGAGCCTGAGTACTCTAACAGATGAGCATATACAGCTTTTTATGACTAGCTTTTCATTTGTTGGCACATTTTTTCAACTTGCTGGGTCACTGTCTGCAATCACTAAGGATTGTTTGAGGAAATTTTACCAAAAGGAAGGTATGTAAACATGAAGGGCCAATCTGGGCCAACTGCTGGTTGGTTTACATCCCCTGAGACCTTCCTATGAACTCCATGTGGCAGGAGCTTCTGCTGAAGTAGTGTATGAGTAAAAATCTCAGGTTACTACTTTTGGATCCACTGTTGAGTGACTGACAGAAAGAGGCAAACAATGCCAAAACCAGAAAAGTTTAAAAAAAATCCCACAGACTACCATTTTCTTTTGTCCATGTGTCTTCAGTCAGGTTAAGGCAAGCTTAAACAGCATTTATTTCCTCTCAAATTCACTCTTCTAGTGAGGCAGGCAGAGATAAGAAGAATTACTGAGTTGGAGGATTCTTAAAATGTCTTTGATGCAGGATACCTTCTACTGACAGTAAGAGTTTAAACAAAGTAATTCCTTTCACATTATGGAAAAAGTCAGGCAATGATTAAAAAAAAGCAGGACCCTCCTGCTCTCCCCACCCTCAGAAAATCACAGAATCACAGAATGTTAAGGGTTGGACGAGACCTCAAAAGATCATCTAGTCCAACCCCTCTGCCAGAGCAGGACCTCTGAGAGCAGGTCACATAGGAACGCATCCAGGTGGGTCTTAAATGTCTGCAGAGCAGGAGGCTCCACAGACCCTCTG
>WTSP01009553.1:84679-97651 GCA_025331215.1 Actenoides lindsayi | reverse complement strand
TTGTTGACTAGTGGGCTAGACATATTTCAAAATACTACTTTTTGGAGCCACTGACAGAGACATAGCTCTAGCTTGCAGCATTCATCCTCTGCACTGGGCATTTTTTCTGTTCATGGAACAGCTATTTTTACCTTGTTTAGACAGAGTTTGGTGAGGGAAGAGGTGTATTTTGATCTTTTTAGATAGTTTGGGATTTTAAAGGGGGTGTTCTAGTTTATCAGCAGTGCTTTTTAAGTAATTATTGTCATTGATATCCTGGAAGCATTCAGTATTGTTTTGATTCCTTCAGAGAATGTCCATGTTCTGAAGAATATAAGCTTGAGAACAGATAAAATCTATGTTAAGTCTAGTCAGGTGCTTATTATTACTACTATTATTATTATTATTTTATTATTAGCTGTAGGTACTCTAATGTCTGCAGACTTTTTCAACATTGTGCATCTGACACAACTCAGTTACATTGCTGTACAAGTTTAAATGGTCTATTACTAGTCTGCTGGCAGGCACTAATAAAAATTTATTAACATTCTGATCAAATTTTATTATTTTTCTCATTTTCTTTCTAGATACTTTATGGTTTCATAGGATTCTTCAATGCACAGTTATTATGCACTATAAGCTTTAGTATCTTGTCTTCTCGTTTCCATGCCAAGCAGAAGTCTCAGCTGTCTTTTGAAGCTCTGTATGTGTGGTAGATGCATAGAACTGGGACTCTTAATACAGCTCTAAATGTGGGGAAATAGGACAAAATTTATTCGACATATTGCCGTTCTTTATATGTAAATTTACCCATAAGAGATATATTTGCCAACAAAACATAATTTGTATGAACTTCTTACTCTCTTTAAACCCCTTGAATTGGTGTATTCAAACATCTGGAAGGGAAAATAAAATTAGGACTTTATGTGATCATATCACAGTGAGGTAAAATGTTGACAGATGTGGATAAGAAAGATTACTGTATTTACAACATAAAGTTCATTATATGTTATATACTAGGAAAGATATTAGTAAAAATTTCTACATTTTCCATAATTCAAAATTACAATAATTTACTGCTTCCTAATATTTGATCTACATAGAGACAGGTTATCTTTGTCTTCAGAGCAAACCAACCCTCTTCACCTTTTTCTGTTGTAACCTTCCTGACAGTCTAACTTATGGTCAGTTAACTGACTGAGAGCTTGGAGGTGTTCACTCCTTTATGACGAATTTACTGAATAGCTAGATGATAAGCACTAATAATTCCCCACGTTTTCCAAAAGACAAGGAAAACCCAGAATCATGTCACAGCTCTGCCACAACTCAACTGTCTCAGTCCCTTTCTGGGGTCACAATATGTGCCAGATTCAGGTGCTGCCAGAGCCCATTTTCTAAGTGAATCTATTTTAGGAGACAGTTTCTGTGTGGAAATGACAAGTTTCCTTAACTTCTCCAAGGCACAGACTCAGCAAAGAAAAAGTCTGAGCTGGTGTCAGTTTCTAAAAAGAAATGTTGTTTTCCTTCTGGCTTTTCCATTACCTGGTTGAGCTTATTTCAAAATACTGGTGATGAAGGTGGGTGGGAAGAATAGGAAAAAATTGCTTGCAAGTCAGAAGTGAAGTATTTACTTACCTGAGTGGGACTGCTTACAACTGGTAATCAAAGACTTGATGAAATAACTTGCCAGTTTGAGGATTTGAATCTCTACTTTCAGCTTTCCACCTGTAAAACTGGGAAAATAATATTTAGCTCACAGGGATATGTAACATTTCCTTCATTAATATTTCTATTGTCATATGGTATTCTTGCACAAAAGCCTTCTAGAATCCAACAGTTCTTTTTAAGAAAGAGATCTGTTGTCCCTGTTGTATTTTGCATCTATCTAGAGCTTATTTATGCCTATATAAGTGATGCCCTAAGTAGACATGACCTTAAAATGAAAGAAAGCAATATAGCAGTAAATAAACCAAATTTGCTGAACTCACAGTGTTTATGGGTATTCATGTTCATGCTTACGGAAAAAAAGGAAAAAAAATATCCAAGATCTGAATTTTAATGTTATTGAAGATATGCTTAGAATGTTTTACCTTCTCTCTAATTATGTTGTATGATTCTAAGTATTCTGTTAGCTGAACAGTAGATCCTGTAACTGCGTATGAGGATGGTAAATGTTACTATATTGTTTTATTAGCCATGCTTTCAGAGAATGTCATTATGATGATTTGCAATTGGTACTGGTATTGTTGAACTAGCATGAATAATACAGTGATTTGCAGTTGGTAGTGGCATTACTGAATGAGCATGAAACATAAAGTCCCTGTTCACATTGAACCTTTTTCAGATTAAGGTGGATCTGGGAGAGAGGAGTAGTATTGTATTCTTGTAACACCTGGGTACCACTGGCAGAATAAAATTTTTCTTAACCTCTGGATTGCATCCCAAAATATGGGCTGGAATGAGAGTGTTCAACGGGCTTCTGAAATGAATGGGAAACACTGTAGATAAATGAGTAGCTATAATGGAAGGTCAAGTTCTCATACAGTGCTTCATATCAGCCTCTTGTAATTTTGAATAAAGAAAACTAATCTGAAACTAATCATGATCTTAACTTTCTGCTTTGAGTTCTACATCTTTCCCTCTGTCTTGACATGTTCCTAATGAAACATGTGTGTCTTTTGCTGCCTGTTGCCTCTATCCGTCACTATTTCTTTACCTGTTCCTACATTCCTGGGCTTTCTTTTGAGCTGAATTAGGGAGGACAGAAAATGTTAAAAAACCCCAAACAACAGTCCTCTTAGCTCTTTTCACTTCTATTTCTGCTGGCCAAACTTGGCTTAATTCAATGTATGCGTGCAACTAGAGCTACAGTCACCATATGTTTGTGGAGGGCTTCAGTCTTGCACCACTCACCTATGTTCATGAGTCGCATGGACAACTCTTACTGCTACAGTGAAGTCTGAATAGCAAATGAAACAGACTGAGCTCATAGCCAGTGAACACAAAGAAAATTTGCCTCCCTTGCTCCATCCGGCCAGTCAGAGTAGAGAAGGTGATCCTTTGCCCCTGGAATCTGAAGGAAACTTTTTCCTGTGTGACTGCTGAAGATATGCCAAAAGCTCATTCTTCATCCTAGCAGCAGCTGGATGTTCGGTTGTGACTGGGAGCCAAGGGTGGGCTGGCAGGTCTCCAAGTGAAAGCTCTACCCTGCATATGTATTTTAGATGAGTTCAGTCAGACGTCTGCTATGACTTTGACTTTGAACTTAAATCAGGAAGGGACAGGGTTTTCTGGGAAAGCCTGATCAAGAAGCTGGGTGTAACTGTCCAGCTGCACTATTCCGATATAATGCATACAATTTAATTGTCATAATCTGTAGCAACAAACTTTAAGATAATGCATTTTTTGTTTGAAGGTTAATGTCAAAATATCAGTTTCTCAGTCACCAGAACAGAACAAAGCAAACATTCCAAAACCTAGAGTATAATGAAATTACTGAAAATTAATTGTCACACAATTACATGTGGAGTACTTTTTCACTAGAGACAACTCTGAAAAGTGGAGAACTCCTAAAGGTGAAGAAGAGCAGTCACACTAGTGCTGTCAGACATCTCACCTGTGTACACCTGTAGGCCAAGTTTCAAAAGCACAGGTGTCACTATGTCCAGCTGCTTATAATTAGCAGCTGGCCTAACTGCTTCCTTTCCATTTAAATGTGTGCCTTTGTCCTTAATTCTAAATAGGGTCAGTACGTTGTTTTGGTCTGTCAGACCAGGTTCTGAGCTTAGCAATAATATTTATGAACTGCACGTTTTTAGATGTCATGGGAGAGAGCTGCTGTCCAGACTCCTGCCCCTCTATTACCTCAGAAGTCAGTCCCAGGGAACAACCCACTGTTAGTTTTCTAAAGGGACCAACTTCTTATCTGCCATTGTATAGTTGCAAAAATTGTATTTGTACTAGTCTAATGAATTTGTTAAATATGTTAAATTGTCTCCATTCTATGGATTTGTCATAGCAAATGTGCTCTAATGTATTTTTAATTTATTGGTGAAAGTTAAATGATTAATTTGACATTATCTTTTGTGACACCGATGAAATTAGGATGGGAATAGTCAAACATTAATTATTGAAGAATAGTTTACTGATAAGATATTTGCTGAATGTGTTATACTGCAGATGTGTGATAGTGAAAATAAAATTTCCCTTTCTGTAGTTTTTAACTCCAAAACAGGTAAACTACCTAAATCACTTGCCATATATTCCTTAAGTGTAAGCTGCAGGTCATCTCTCCAAAGAGAATCTCATCTTTTTATTGTGAACTGTGTTTAGTATTGGAGGAAACCTCCTTATCTTAATTACAGCAGACATGCAAAATGCTTGTTCCTTTTATTTTTCTATGGTACTTTTTAATGAGTAGATACCTTTTAATTGCCTTGTGTACAAAAATGCAGTAAAGATTTATTTAATAGACATCTGACATTATAGAGCTATAAAACTGAATAGTTTATAGAGGGTGGTGTTCTCTTTTGTAGTACAAGATTAGTGGCAAATGCCCATTTATTGTAGATACTGACAGTAGATTTTTGTTTTGTGGTTACCACCTTGTTGATTCCCTTTGTTTTTACCTTGACTTTCCTGCTGTTGCTAGTTGGCTGTCAGTGCAGCTGTATGTTGTTGGTTTTCAACAGTCATCTGAGGAAAGATACTGTGTTTTTCTTGATTTGTACATGAGGAGTCATAGTACACATACATTGGCAAGGGATTCAGGGAGTGTGAATGTCAAATACAAAGATTTTCTCTTGTGCAGACAATCACCTGCTGTCCAGTAGGGCAGCCACATAAAAAGCATTCATGTATGAGCAATATGGCTAAATCACTGACAGAGAATTTAAAGTGTTTTCTGAACTGAAAACTGTTGTACTGTGTAACCAGAGAGCTGAGCCATCCCCAGGTGGACTTGAAAGCATCCAACCTAAATATGAAAAGTAAAGTTAGCTTCCAAAATAAACTATTAGGTAGACATTAGTAGTAGACAAAGCCAAATATGTTTTCCCTCTTTTATATGAGCAGATTATAGAAGTTACTTAGTTTATACTGAAAATGTTGGAATGTGATAGTCGAGCAGAGTTGTCACACCTGTGTTATGCTTTCCTGGTTGTCTAGACATTCCAGCCTCCGTTCATTCCTGCGGATCTGAATCCATCACCTGTGCTTAAAATGTATGTCTGTTGAAAAAAGTAAATACTCCTCCAAATGGTGTGTCATGTACATGCTCTTCTGACTTCAAACAGGTCTTTAATTCTTCTGGGTTCTGTGAAGTATATTGGTGTCAAGATAGAAAGATTACTTTCAAGGAACCAGGTGTTCATTTTCTGACATGACTTTTTTTTTTTCTGTAGACCTAACCACACATCTCCTGCTCTTTTCAGATACATCAGAGTGAGGAAGTCTGTGTTTTTGACTGTCATACTGCAAACCTATTATCTATGAAGGACACTATATCCGATTTGCTGTAGTGATTGTTCATTTGTATGTCCTTCTTTGTTGCAATATGGATTGCAACAGCCAATTCAGTTTCCTTGCCTTGAAAATGAATCTTCTTCTGTCTTCAATATTCTTTACACTTGAGATGCTGATGCCATAGTTCACTCCTCTTTTCCATACCTCAGTCGTCTGTCATCTTTCCAAAGTTTCAAAACTCTCAAGAGAGTACAATGCACATCAGATGTGAGAAAAGTGCTGTCTTAGTCAGATTGACCTGGTTTGGAAAATTCCCTTTTTCTTTTCTTCTCCTCTCCTTTCACCCAAAATGACTCCTTCAGGAAGCATCCAATCATTCTGTAGCTCAGTGGATCAAAGTGCTGTATTGTTGGATCTGAATCACATACGAATGGCTCCAGAAAGGATCAGAGCTCTCTTTGTTAGAGGCTTCTAGGCCAAAACCAGTGCCAGCAGCCAAAAAGGAAGTATGTAAAACTTTATTTGGTCATTCAGTTAACTGTGTCACTCTAGGCTTGACCTCCACTTCCTTTGCACAAACTTCCTTCTGCAGCAAGGTGGCCTAGATCATGGTCGTAAAATATGTTAATGCTAGCAATTGTACAGAAAGGGATTTTTTTATTTTTTTTTCTTCTGTTTGTTGTCCTTCTACTTAATTTTCTCCTCACAGTTTCTGGCTTCTGAATCTCCTCAGCTTTAAGTACAAGCTAGAATTAAAAATGTTCCGAATTTATCTGTATCAGAGAGAGGCATGGTCTATATCACCTGTCTTGCAATCTTTAGTGTTTCTAAGACAAATAAATAAATGAATAATCCCACAAACTGCTGTTAAATGAGAGAGGTTTTGTTGCCCTTTACAGTCTCCTCTGATTTGGAAAGGTGCCTGTTGTGAGGTTAGTAGCATACAGCCAAGCCCAGTGCACTATGGAGAGGTCTGAACAGTAGCAGTTTCTGTCAGTATAAAAAAATAGCTTTAAATTATGTTTGAAAGGGCAATGAGTAAATAAATTAATTAGTACTATTCCATCACAAAGAATACTTCTAAGAAGCAATCTAAAAGCTTTTTGAATTGTGCCTCTTGCATTATTTCCAGCAGACAAGTCCTGGTTTACTCTCTTCCTTCTCACTTTTCCATGCAGTCAATCATTCACTTGTCTGTATTGTTCAGTTGCACAGGTATGTGATTACAAGTGACCTTGAGTCTAACTTGGAGTGTTAAAAATGCACTATGAACAAGTATGCCAATATCAGATTGACACCAATTAAGACTGGTAATAATAGGTAGATAATCTGTTAATGAAAAAAAAATTACTTGACTGAGTGTTTTTACATCTTTATAGATGATCAAGATGTTGGGAGTGCTTAATGAGGCCAAACAGTATTGGGTTTGACATTAACAAGACACTGCATTTCTCCTCTTGCTTCAGTTGGGCATTTTTTGCAGCCATTTTAATGACAATGTTACTTTACCATATACATGATACAAACTGAGATGTTTTCTTGTGTGTAGGCTAATGTACAGCTGATAGCTAAAGTGTAGTCTTGTATCTTTCTTACACTGTTCTGTCAAGCCTGAGTAAATTGCATAACTGGTAATAAACTTACTGTCATCTCTGAATGTTTGTAGTGAAAGAAAGATAAAGAATGAGAAGTTGCATGTCTTCCAGGGTATATGTTCACAAACATAAGTGTCATTACTTAATAGGTTATTTGTCTGTTACTACCATGCTTTAAAATGTTATGAAGAAGGCAAACCACACAACTTAGTTGATCAATTATGTACTGTGGATAATGAAAAGCAAATAATTGAAGTGTTCATGTTTAGCCTTTAAGTTATAAAATTCATTGTATAAAGTAAATGACAGAGTGTGTTCACAGAAACAAGGACTGATGATATATGCCTTGTGAGTGCACAGGCTGTATTAGTAGAACAATATAACTTGAAATATAGTTTCATTGGTTTTTTACCTTCATATACAGTATCCATAAATACAGAAAAGGGAAGGAACTTAGTGCTTTAACTACAATGGTAAAATTGACAAAATTCACATATGTTAACCTTTCATAAAAAAACGTAATACACAAATCCTACTAAAAGTGTTATGCTGTTGCATGTGTTTTGTATAAAATAAGCAGAACTGCTCTCGTTTCCTGTGATCAGACCAACAATCAGTGAATATTTTATAGGATCCAGTTGTACTTGTTTGTCCTGCATTTTTCTTTAATCTAAACCCAGATGATTGCATTTATACCTTATTTTTACTGATAGATCCTATTGATACATTTGAACTCTTATCAAGGGAACAAGTAAACCTTTTGTTGTTTCCTGAGCCAAATGTCACCATTTCACCTTGATTTTTCTGACCGTTGTCCACTTTTCAGTATACTCTGCTTTAAGCTTGGTCAAGTGCATTTGCAGATTTGCTCTTTCTAGTTGACAAACATCAAGCTGATACACATTACCAGCTGGGCTGGAATTTTTTGTCTCAATTTGATCTCATTTCTGCTGTGATGGATTACACATCTTTAGAAGCAGGATGTTTTATTGCTTATAAGCCATCCAAAGCCATTTCATGTAGTTGATCTCTTCACACCTCTCTTTTCTTCCCCTTTCCTATTCTTGCTGCACTGCCTGTGGTCTGACATGATGATGACACTGTCCTTTCTATTAATCTGTCTGCAGCTGGCCTTATAAAACAGTGTGACTGGTGGCACACTTCACTGCATGTTGAGTAAACTGCTGGACAATGTACAGGTACTTCTTTACTCAGAGTCTGAGAATTTGATTCTTCTCTAGAAGTGTTTTGCAGTAGGCAGCATAGTATCTTCTCCAACATTTCTGGAGCAATGTATAAAACACTTTATTTGTTAGTATTGATTTAAAAAAAAAAAATTATTAGTGCTTCATCTTGTAATGAGGTAATTTCTTTTTTGAGAGGGCAATCGGAAATGTTTCATTAGTAAGATTGCCGATTTTAGCTGTTATCAAGTAGACTTTTTTGGTTTAAGTCATTAAAGCATCTGTGAATTATTAGCAACATACCATTAGTACACTGATTCATTATAAACCAATAGAATAATTTTCCAATTACAAAAGCAAACATAAAACATTGTTTTGCAAATTCTAGTCTGTTCAATAAACCTATCATGGTCTATCTCTCTACATTTATGGGACCATGCTAAGCACTGAAATTAAAAATGTTATAGAAGAA
The DNA here is from genome assembly GCA_025331215.1 of Actenoides lindsayi. Classification (NCBI taxonomy): domain Eukaryota; kingdom Metazoa; phylum Chordata; class Aves; order Coraciiformes; family Alcedinidae; genus Actenoides; species Actenoides lindsayi. The sequence continues at coordinate 88,958 of WTSP01009553.1, read as the reverse complement.
CATACTCTTCTCTCTCTCTCTATATATATATATTTCTTTTTTTTTTTTTTTTCTTCCCCAACTCCATGACCTCCTTGAAATGGTTTCTTTTTTTCTTTGAAATCTGGGCCAAAGTCAAAAACCGAGTCCTTGAGCTGGAGAGTGAGGAATATTCCATAGTCTGTTGTTAGTTATCTGCTTCTCATGCCACCTGCTACCTAAAAGGAATATACTAAATAATAATACTAAATATAGTGCTACTTTCAGACTACAAAAAGAAAGCAATCCGGATTTATTTTTGTTGCTTATGGATGAAAGGAATTCTATTCATTGTTTTATTGTCATTGTACTCTTCAGAGTTGTGCGTGCTCTGGTGGAAGAGCACCAGCTCTTATACAATATATGTTGGCATAGAAATGGCAGAATAGTTTAATCATTTCAATTACTGCCCTACTAATGACTATTTGATCTTAATGATTCTCTCATGCAAGTAATCCTTGACCTCATAAAATACTGAACTCATACTGAAAACTTCACTTTATAATGCAAGTGAAATTTTCCCATTTTCAGTTTACACAGTTAACTTGTATTGAGTTTAAAATTAATGCTTTAAAAGAATAGATTTCATGGTGAAATCCATCTAGTCAAACAAGTCATTTAAACAGCACCTTACTCACGGGTAGCAGGCTGTTTTACAAGCAACTGAGAGTTTTACAAGCCCATGTTTCAGACAGGATAACTGGTTGTTTCTTATATGCAATTTTGGGAGTTAAACTCATTAACTTCAATATACAGAAGCTTCCCTGGTCTGATATGGAGTACTTAGATAAAGTCTTTTTAGCTGTAGTCATATTTAATAGTTTATTACCAATAAGAGAGAAAATGATGCCATTTTTTAGGATGTTCTCAGAAAGCTAGGGTAACCTTTTAGCTTGTCACTAGTGGTCAGCAAACTTATCATATGGTGATGTAATGTCAAGAAAACTCAATCAGTAATTGCAAATGTGCAGAATTAAGACTCATCTTGAGTACCAAAACCCCAAAATCTAAAGAGGTGATTCTATCTTCATTAGACCACAATTTTTAATAGGTAGATTATTCTGTAAGGTAAGCGGAGAGTGATTAGAAAAATCTGCTGCATTAATGTATTTTCATCAACTGATACTAATCTTCTCAACCTCTTAAAAAGTGGATGTCAGCCATATATTTACTATATCACATTTCCTTTCTAGTGAGAAGCTTATCCCAAGTATAATGCTAGGACCTGTTGGGAAAACTGTGAGTCAGATTCCGAGGTCGAGGGAAGGAGCTGCTTGTTGGCTTGCAGAAGCCAGGCTTACCTTTCTGCTGGAATCACTTGGCAGATACCTGTTGGGTTTTTTTCCATTGATAAAATCATGAGAACTGGGGCATCACCAGGACATAATCTTCCTGCCTTCAAGTGCTTTTCTTCAGAAAAGTGCTTTTCTTCTTTTCAGTGACACTGTAAAAGTAATCCACAGTCACTGCACAAAGGCAAATCTTAATACACTGAATCAAAGTAACAATATCTTTATTACAGATCCTGGTTTAAGTATCTTCAATATTATTATCAGGAGCCCTCCTTCAAGAAGGCCATAAATTTTATAGATGCTGTCTATCTGCCCTAGAATTCGGGCATCCTTTGGAAAGGAGTGTGGTTTCTTTGGGTAGGGGTTGTGTTTTTTATATAAAGGTTGGTATCAGTTCCTGAGATATCAGTGGATCTTTCTTCTTTTATGTATATGCAACTCTTGATCTAGTGTCTATTATTTCATCTTTTCCCTTGAAGTGTGAATCAGGATAGTGTAGGGCAAGTGGTATCTTGATGCTGTAAGTGAAGAATATTCATTACTCTTTTGCTTGTCCCTTCCCATGGGACCTTTATGCTACAAGACTTCTCAAACAGGTAGAACTTCCTGCTGCAAACTACAGTAGTGGAAGGAATAACACTGGAACTTGGAAAAAGGGAGGCTCTAGCCTATTACCTCTAAGTTCAAGAATCAAAAGAACCATAATGTTCTTCAGCATCTCATTGAATTCACCTATCGAATTCGCTTTCTCAAAATCATTCTGTCATCTCTGGTTTTTCCAGCATGATTGCTGCAAACCTCTGCATTAGTTCACTAATATTTTCTCCAAATACTGGAAATAATTCAGTTACCTGTCTTAAAACATCCTCTCTCAGTGTAAAGTGCTCCCTTTTTTCTGTATGTATGATTGTTCAAGCATTGCCATTAAAGGTAGTGGAAGACTGGTTTTGCACATGAGCCTTCTCTGTATAACTCTGTGTACAGGACTGTGTCTAATTTGAGCTGTATAATTTTCCTCTTGATATCCTTGTGCTTTGTGAAGGAATATGGGGGCTGTGAGGGTCGTTACTCCATCAAGGTCCTAGTCTCAGAGCATGAAGGGGTTCTGACATAGTTCTAGGTGAAGAGTTATTAAATATCAAGAAATGGAGATGAGTCTGGAGCTTCCTGGAATACTAGTCTAAAGCATTGGCTTGCCATGAGTTTGGAAATATTTGCCCTTCCAGAGGCCTGGACCGAGAAAACCGAAAGCACAGATTTGTCTCCTCTCACCATAGGGCAAGGAGGAAAACTTCAGAAACTTCTCCTGCAGAAGTCCCTGGCACTGGAGGATCTGAGGAGTGTTCTGGCAGCCAGGAACTGAAGCTGGCAGTGGCAAGGTCTCTGGGAGCACTTTCTGCTTCAGAAATATTTTGTGTTGATTTTTTCCAAAATGCATTTATTTCACAGTTCCTGCTTTCAAACTGGAAATGATTAATAGCAGTTAGTTCTGGGTTTCCATTGCATCTGTGCTATTACAAACTAATAGTACTCCTGTCAGCAAAGGAGCTGCAAGGGGGTTGAAAACTTTCTACATTTATACACTCTGCTCTGTACCTGCTGCAGAACAAGTGGAATAGGTGCAGACACTGTCTGGTCTGTGCATGAGAACACACATCTTGTGAAACCACAGCTTCTACTGAATAAATGGCTTTTCTTCTGTGGTCATACTGGCTGTTGGCTTGCAGTGGTTTCAGAAGCATGAATGTGGGGAACCAACCACAAAGTCCTTAGAAATACCCTTCTTTGCTGTTCATACAAGAATACATGTCCATACAGTGTTTTGGTGCTTTGCAGACGTGGGCATAGTATACAGATGTTATTTATTCAAGTGCTGGGTTTATATACATGTTTATGCAAATGCAGATGAATCATCACATATGCACCTCTCCAGAAAGTACTGTTTAACTGTTATCTGAACAGAAAACATGCCATTTGCAGAAAGGACGTCATAATAAGGATTGATCTTTGGACTTCTCATTATTCTAAATGTTACTTTGACATTCAACATCACAGGTAAACTTTTTTTTTGAGGGGGGCAAATGCTCAGCACTTATGTACCTGTGTCTCAGGTTTTGTAACTAGTTGAAACCACAATCTGTAGTTAAAGCTAGCATATTTTACTGCTAAGTCAGTGTACTTTAGTGTTAGTATTATACTCTGAAGTAAACCATAAATATCTGCAATCTATTGTAAAGAAATGCTATGGAAACTCTGCAGGCCTCTGAAAGATACCTGCTTGAAGGTCTTAAGTGTTGAGTTTCTGATAGTTCTTTGTAGTCCTTAAGCTATTTAACTGAAGATGTAACAACAACAAAAAAACGCAACAACCGAACATGAGTGAGAAAGTCGAGAGGAGATGGGTGGTAGTATAGGAAAAGCTTTTAATAGGTTTCTTTTAAAACTATCTCTGGATATACTCTGATTTTTGGTTGGTTTTTTTCATTTTGTTTTCTTTTTGGTTTTGGTTTGGTTTGGTTTTTTAACAGATTAAGACCATAATGGTAATTTAAACAAAATAATTCAGAGTTTAAATTGATCTTAAATTCAATTAGTTATTTTTGGTATATCCTAAGAATATATTTGGATACACTAAGAGTACACTTACATAGAAAAATGTCCTTATATGCAGTAAATTGGCATTTTTATGTCTATACATTATGTGGGGTAAAAAAGCACATTATATTCAGATGTCCTCCAATTAGCTGACTTGAACCAGGGCTATTTTTCAGCATTACTCTTTAGGACTTTAAGTATGTAGCTGTCAGACAGTATCCGTTGCAACCAAAACTACTTCAGAAAACACAGTAAGTAAGAGGGGGAGCAATAGAAGCTGTAACTTATAGGGTTAGTTGTAGTCTTGTTGAATTAAATGCGATGTCTGATTAATTCTTTTGAATAAATTTAAGAACTGAAGCTGTAGATACTAA
>WTSP01009553.1:61926-78656 GCA_025331215.1 Actenoides lindsayi | reverse complement strand
AAATTCTCTGCTTGAAATTCCTTTCTGAAAAATAAGAAACTCTTCCTGCCACATTGCCATGGTTATATTCTGATTTATGTGAATTGATATAACTACAGTGAGTAGTTTCATCTATTAGAATGCCTTTCTTCTATTAGAACACCTTCCTCCATAAGCAAAACTTCTGTATAGAACACTATGAGAATTGCATAGAGATGTTGCAGCTTGTTTGGGCTTTGAAAGCCTTTTTTTTTTTTTTTTTCCTTTTTTTTTTTTTTTTTTTACTCCACCTGCACACAGAGCCTTATAGAGTGTGGCTCCAGTTGCCTTTCAAGGGTGTCTACTGCCTACCACAACACAAGTACCTGTTCCTGTTGAGGTTCATATTTGCAGAGCAGTCTATGGTAAAATTAAGACTATTTGGCAATAATTACAAGGATCAAGAATGTGCAAACTAAGTCAGGACTAAATCTTTCTCTTGTGATGTTGACAATAGCAAGTACTGTTGTATATAAGTTTGAAAACTAAATGTCTATTTTGACGAGTCAAACATGAGTAGACTTTTGGATCAAATAGTATTAGATCAAATACTATCAAAGACTAAGATTTTGATGAAAACAGTAACCTGTGGACCAAATAACCCGCAGGATGCTGTCTTCTTCTAAAAGGCATCAAAAGCATGTTTTGATATTGTACTTGCTAATTTTAAAAGTGATTGGAGTATACTACTAAATGAAAATTTTATCTCTCTGCCTTTCTTTGGGTCTGTGTTTCTGCCTTGGCAGTTGGTCTATTTAGCATCAGTTATGATTGGTCCTTCCAAGAAACCGCATCTTCCTCAGTAACCTTAAATAACATTAAAACTTGCAATTCTATATTATGTCATAGTCTTATACCTCCTTGCTGCATGTTTACTACGGAAGTAAAATTGGAATTAGTTTAATTAAAGTGTTTCCTTCTTTATGGGCACTGTTAGGTATTGTTAGTAAGCAGCTGAAGCCTGCTGAATGTGCTGGATTTTGAACTAAGGTGATTGTAGAAAAACATCATGTCTCATGTGTAATGCTACTATCCTAATCTCATTAGTGTGCTAGTCTTATATGTTTAATTTTAGAAAAAAAATATTTTGGAAAAATTTTTATTTTTCTAGTGTTCTCAAGGTTGTTATGAAACCCTTTCCTATAGCTCACCTTTGACTAGAGTATTTAGGATTTGTAAATTTTTGACAGTTCCTTTGTGTAGTTAAGGTAGTCTAGTGACATACTAAATCTTGTTTACCAATAAAAGTATGATGCAATATACAGTTTTAACATAAAAATACAAATATAACATAAAATTTCTTTCTTATTTTTGCTGGTTTGGCTGTGCTTTTGAGTACTTATTTCATGTGCTTTGCTCTTTGCCTTAAGTCCATATAATTCGTTCCCAGACCTCCCATGCTGTTAAATGTATGGGTAGAATGGTAGCTTCCAAGCAGGTCACTCACCCCTAAAGAAAACACTTTCAGGTCACGTCATATAACCTGTATTATAAGAACAGCTGTGGTAAGATTCTAAAACTGAGTATCCTGATCTTTTTACATGGGGTTTTTTGATGGTTTGGTTTGGTTTAGTTTTCTTAAATGAGAGACACAGAGTTGTAATTGTAATATTAATACATTGATTTATTTTTTTTTTTATTAATAGATAAAAAAATATTTTGAACTTGAGCCGCTTGCACGTGGAAAGCGCTGGATTCTTAAACCCTGCTCCTTGGATGATATGGAGGCAGTAAAAGACAGCTTCTCCCTTCTAATAAACTTGCTAGAAGAGACAGACTTCGAACCTTCAAGAATGTGAAATGCAGGATAGAAGAGTGTTTCTCCAGACATCACTGTACCTGCACATTCTGCTCACAGCTTAATTATGGTGTGGTATCAAGAGTATACTGTGATATGTTGTTCATACACAGGTAGTGCAGAATGTCCTTTAGTTAAAATAAATATTCTGTGAACCAGGTACACAACTATTTCCAGTAAAGTTGTCTACACTACTGAAATAGGGAGTTCCCCTTTGTTTACCACTGTTCCTGCACACTGCATGTTGCTTTCTTGCATTGCGGTCGTCCTTGATAGGCAATTTTACACGCACAAAAATAACATAAGCTGTAAAGGAGGAGTTCTACCTGCTACCTTTGTTTTCAAAAAATAACTAATGTCTTAAGGATTTAATACAAATTAGATGTTTATTCACCCTGTAGCATGGAAAGCAAAGCCACTGAGAACATTCATAGGGTACCTTAAAGGCAAGCAGTTTCATGGTAATGCAAAGGTTAGTCCTGAAGTTTTACTAAGTGAAAACACAATTGGCAGGTTACTTGATTCCTCTTCTGAAGTCACAGCATAACCTTGTCAAAGGCAGAACTGTTATTTTTCTGGAAGTTTCCTGAAAGATGAATTAGCAAACAAATGTGTGTGGATAACAGTATTTGGGAAAAATAGGTGACACAAACTGGTGGTCTAAGTAACAGTATTTTTAGAAAATATACAAAAGCTGGATAAAGTAATAATTTTTGTTGAAAGTAGTTCCATAAGAGAAGCAAAGCAAATGTGCATTAATTCAGCTGTGGAGGCTTTATTACTAGCTAGACGTGTGACTGATTTTAAATAAAGATTTCTTCCTTTATCACTCATAAAGTACTGCTATTATTGTAATATTGCCAAGGCATCTATACCATAATTAAGAGCCTTCCAGTGTTTGTACTATATGCTTCTCTTTTCAGGGGATTATAATTTGTCCTGTCAAACCTTCTCTGGGCTAAATGTTACTCAGAAGACCAAAAAAAGCATTCATTGGAAGGAACATTGTAATACATTTGGAAAAATCCCATTTGGTTCCGGAAAGACAGTGCATATTTCCTCTTTGCAAGTTTTCCCCATTGTAGTTTCTTGGGTTTTGGCTGTCTTTTGTTGATTTTTTAAAACCTTATAAATCGATTTTGTCCATTGAAGAAACATGCCAGGTGACTGTTTCACCATTAAGTCTGTCACAACAGGGTGTGTGCAGATCAGTCACTGAACTGGTGCATGCCTTGAACATTGTGCCTTGTGCATTTGGGTACCCTCATGCATGACACAAACTGTAGTGATGTGTCAGTGGTTCTTCATCAATCTGATTTGTTTTTGAAACTCATAACTCCTTTTTTCAGGGCTTTAAGCAACATATCTTTTCACTCGGCCTTTATTTTTTAAGTTTGAAATTTATTGTAGTTTCTCACTAGTTTATTTGGGAATAAGAAAATCACGAGGTTCAGCTTTTAAAGGCTTATAAAACTCATTTCTCTGTTACTTTCAATTGTACTCTTCGTTAAACAAAATATTCGTAACACTTTTTGTTTACTTTCAATTTCCATGGATTTCGTGCATAGCTCCCTTAGAATTATTTCTGCCGAAATGCATGTTCTGATGATCACTGTTTTAACTTTCTTCCTATTATCAGAAAGAAGCTGGGAAAACTAGTAAGTTCTTTGTTTAATTTTGTGATAGTATAAGTAGGAAGCCTGAAGAATGTCTCTTCTTGCTTTGTTTTTCTTCTCTTTCCTGACAGGTCAATCACCTCGTTCCTAGTAGTCTTGGGAATATGCAAAAACTGGAATTCATTCCTTTTAAAACACAGAGATGAGCCCTGCGTTGGTTCGGTTCTCTCTGCACAGTTTAGATAGGACCTAGCTGCCCATCAATTTTTCTTGTGTGGGTTGAAGATGTTCCTTTCCTTGGATTTAAAGAGGAATTGGATCTAGTTTACAGTTTCAAACTCTCTCTTAGCTGATAGGAGCTTAGAGGCTACAGTCTCCAGATTTCCACAAGGTCCCCAGATTTCTGTCCTGGTTACGGACAATAATAAATTAGAAGTGGTGAGGAGGAGTGAGAGAACAATTTCCCAGAAGAAAGCAGGCAGCCTGGGTAGGCAAATAGAGGGATTCAGAACTTTTACTGCTTTTTCATTGAGCATTAGTTAGAAGATGAGAGATATTTCTTATTTTTATTGTTTTTTCCCCTTCTTTCCCATACTAAAGTTATGAAATAAGCCCAACTGTATTACATTGTACCTTCAGTGAGTCTGGTCCAAAAAATTTTAAAATTGCAAGTTATTTTGGTCATGGTGTCCTGACTATGCACTGTTGAAATGTGCTACATGACTAATCTGCACAAAGCCTGAGTAGTCCATGAGAATATGGCTTTGGTATATGCCTTTGCACACTCAGACTAGGACCTTTTGATACTTAAAGCTTTTTCTTTAGGAAAATGACTGCACAAGAGAAGTGATTTTATTTTTTTTTTCTTTTCAGAATGATTTTGAATATGCTTTTTCTTACTTATACAGTGAACTGATCATTCCTCACCACAGGTTGAAACAATACCTCATAACTGCTTAAAGCTAAGACCAACGCTTAACTTTACTTTGAATGTAATTCTTTTGTGGTTTAGTGTTGTCGATGGACTTTATGGATGTGTACCTTGTTAATGTCTATAAACACTTTCACTTTTTATGAGGGGATTAAAAATGTCCATAGCAGCTCACATCACACTTCCTTGTCTAAAGTGTTCTTGAATGCTCTAGCTATGGTAACAAATGTAAGCACAATACAGTTTTTATTCAGGAGGCCAATCTCAGTTGTTTCTTCTTTCTTTCTCTTTTTTTAGTCTTTTCACATGTGTTCATCATTTAGATGAAATAAACTCGGGCACTAGGCTCTACTTTCCATGCAAGTTCATTAAGGAGTGAACATTGTCTTTTTAAAAAAGATACTGTGCGTTAATGTTCTTTAGCCATCTGTTAAATTACTTTGTGGGTGTATGTGTGTGTGTGTGTATGTGCCCACATTGGGCTTCTTCTCGGACTTGTGGCTGTCTGCAAAGTCTCAGCCGTCAGAATGAAAACATTATCAATCAGTGTCCAACAACAGCTGGTTTTGACAAGCTTCTGTCTGCTGCCTGATGCTTTACAACTTGTCAATAAGACCTCTTTGTCTGCTCGCTCTGAGCTAGTGATCTTACTGCTTCCATGTTGTGTCCTGTACTTGTACTTCTAGCATTTGTATGGAAAAAAAGTCAAAACATAGTGGGGTTTTTGATATTCTTTCTTGCTGTATAATGCTCCATGTGTATCTTAGCTTGCCTCTTCAAATGTGCTATACAAAAATCTGTGATGTATTATTTCATTTAACTTCTTGCATTTTATTATATTTATAGACATTGCAGATTTTTGTACCGTATTAGTTAATAAATTGCCTTTTTGTAATGGCAATTAATTTATATTACAAAAGTTTGTATCTTTGCTGTAGTCAAAAGTATTAGTTAACTGATGTATTATCTTGACTTTATACTAAAAATACAGTGTGTATACACAGAAGTTGACCCATTCAGGTGGACAACTGCTGACAAGAGGAACTTGTACTGTTTGTGATTTATACATGATTTCCACTATCAAAAGAGAAAAGAAAGAAAAGGAAAAAAAGAAAGGAAAAGGAAAAGGTAAAGGAAAAGGAAAAGGAAAAGGAGAAGAAGGGGGGAAGAGGGAAAGGGGAAAGGGGAAAGAAGAAAAAGAACAAAAGAAAAACACTGTAGAATTGAGTTGCTAAGTTTGAATTTCTTGAGTAGTAGCCAGTTTGGGTCTATGGCATATTACCTTGATTTAGACTCTTAAAGAGATATTATTTACTCCTAGACGAAAACAACTATTACTGTATAGTCATTGCTAAATTATACATAGTTACACATTTACACACACACACATATATTAGAAAATTCCAACAATAGACTGACATATTTCGACAGCACGATGTTGTTACTCTGGAAATATATTTGAAAGATTTTACAGGTTTATTGATGAAACAGAGATTGATAAAATCTTTATACAATTATTCCATATTGTTAAACTGGGGGACATGTTTATATGACTAGACATTATTTTTAAATAAAGTGACATGGCAGACTGAAAGAGCTACAGAAGTTGAGCAAAAGCAGATATTATGGGAAAAATAAAAGCTTGCTGAGGCAACTCAGTGTTATCCTATGAAATATTGACTAGAAGAGATTCTCACAAGTTTTACCAACTGATGGAAGTACAGCACTACTGAGACAGACTGGAGTTGGTGATTCAGCTACTGAGGTATGCTTTTTTCTATTATTTTTAAATCTGCCTCTTGCTAAGGCTAGCATGGAAATGAAAGATTTGTAAACTCAGAATATTTTTGTAATTCTTTTGTTTCATATAAATAGGAACTGAAGATCTTCTAATCATGCCTTGCTTGATAGTGCTTGAAAGAATTTTCATTAGCTCATTAGCCCTTTGACCTAATAGTTCAAACAAATAAAAACATCTGTTCGAGTCAGCTGTAGGTGTAGTCATCCCAGGCCTAGGTTAAGACAAAGATATTGGAGAGTCCCATATCCTACATGAAAATAAAAACCATACCTTTTTCAGTATCTGCAGTTGAAAAGGATCCCTGAAATCAAGTAGGGCTGATGAATTCTGTTAGGTGAAGAGATTGAAAAAGATCATTACCCTTCTCAATCCTTAGCCCGCATGGGATTAACTTCTATGTGTGGGTTGTACTGAAGATCAGGTCTAACTTAACTAGTTTTGAGACATTGCTTAATGCTATCTGCTTATCACAGAAACATTTAGAGAAGCCGAAGTATGGTGTATGTATTGCTTGTTCATTCACCTGATTTCATAGGAGAAATTCATGGTATTTTGGTAGGTTTTGATAGAATGTATTCAGGACAGCCTTGTTTTTGGCTCAAACATGTTCAGCAATTCCATTCGTGGTGTCTTAAATATGCCTTAATTATTTTAATCACTGAAACTGTCTAGAAAAGGCAAATACTCAAATGAGAACACTGGTGCTAACAGTAGTCTGTATAGCTCCAGTTATCTCTGGCAATAAGGTGGGTAGAACAGAAGAAAGATATTTTAATCACCTGATTGTCAGGTTTACAGTAAACCCAACAAAAGTGTTTAGAAAAAGGTCCTGAGCTGGTTTGCGATGATTATGAAAAATCAGGAGTTGAGGGTGTGAAGAGAAGGAATAACATAATCCACAACCAGCCATACTACTATTGTGGAAATAGAGGAACTCATTGTCTGGAAATAGCTTGGATTTGGCAAAAACCATACTTGTAATGAAACGCTGTTGTATAGTTAATTTCTAAGCACACAGTTTGTCACGTGCGAAAAATCTATACGTTCATTTGAGAACCTGCCCATGTGCTAGTAATAGGTATTAATTGAACTTACTATCCTTATGTACAATGTAAGGAAAGTCATTCACAGCTATTTTTTTCAATTCTCAATATTAGATTGTGAGCTAAAACTGACAAAAAAAAAAAACCAACAATCACTGCATTTCTTTTTCATCTGACACCTTAAAATAGCAAAATACCGGTTTGTATTTTTATTATGCCATGTAACTACAATTTATTGCATTTCAGTGTGCACTGCATTTATTAAGTAAAACAAGACAAAAATAAATCCTTTTCTGGTTTGGCAACTTAGATGTATGAAGAACTGTCCTCTTCCTAAGAAGACATTTGCTGTTGGAGTACAGAAGTCTCATAGTATAGCTTCAGTTTAAGTTACTGCTAACTGAAATGCTGAATCATGGAAATCACAAACAAAAGATCTAGTACTGTTTAAATGCGTAGTCCCAAAGACAGTGTGGAGGAGAAAACAAAATCATGACTTGTATATACATGTTGCAAAACCAAACCAAGTTTAATGGCCAATCCACACACCAAAGTATTTGGTATTTTAACAATGTGACAATCTTGGATTTGATAGGTGGATATATTTTTCAAGATCAAAAAGCCATTTTCTAAAAAGTTTAATTTTATGGTAGGTTACATTTTGGGCCTGTCAACTTTGACACAGTTCCTTTAAAGCAACAATTCCTGCTGTTTTTTAAGGTTAGCACTCTAAAAATTTCTTCCATAGAAATTAATCCATTCTGCATTCTGTTAGTGCATGCCAAAATAGCATTTTCTGTCCTGTGTCATCTTAATCATTTACTTGAAAACATGTACCCATTTTCCACTAATACACACCTTGCTATTTTTTGAAACAGAAGCCTCATGTACATCTCATAGTAGGCTTTGTGTGCATGTTCAATAGCATAACCTCAGAGAAGCTTATACATCCAAATTACAGTATTATTCTATGCCTTTCAAAGACCCCATTTCTACCAGTATCAAAATTGTGTATTTTTAATTCTTACAACAACAAACGTCTATTTGCAAAACTAGATCAGAATTATTTTATTATAGCTTTCCCATGTATTGTGTCTTTATAAGACTCAGATATTCAAGGTGTGAATGGGTTTGTACCATTTAAAATTAACACTGATTAAACTGCAGTATGTGGGAAGTTATTTTTTTAATTTAACCATGGAATGAACAGTGCAATCTCATCATTGCCTCAGTATTTACCTTGCTACAGAGAAGAAATGAGCATTCATTGCCAATACTGTAAATTATAACAGCCTCAGTCCATATTTACTAAATTGCTTTGTTTGCCAATGAGATAGTTGTAATCCTGTTTACACGTATTTAAGTTAAAAGCCTTCCTTCAAGTATCCGAAACTAAGGTTCATTTTTTCTTAAAAAAACCCTAGCTAATTGCCTTTTCAAAAATATTTTCATATGTGATTTGCAGGAGTGTGACTGATGCAGAAAAATTCACTTTAAAATATAAAGCATGACCTTTTGGTTACAGTAAATACAGTACTTAAGTCTGGTAAAGTCATCACATATACTAAAGGTATTCAGATCATTTACCTCACATTCCTCCCTATTAGCTTCCACAATTAACATGATCCCCAGCTGAAAAAATAATTAGTTGTCAGTGATAAATGGGGTGAAATCGTCAATCATTGAAGTTGACAGTAGTATTTTTAAAAGATATTACAAACAAATGTTTATCCTAGGATAGCATTATGTTGCTGAGATTTTGTTCCATGGGGTTCTCTCATTTCACTGCTGTGGCAAGCTGACTTCAGTGCTCACTTTCAGACTAAAGAGCTTTATTTCTTCCTTTTTTTCTTTTTTCTCTCTCTCTTTTTTTTTTTTTTTTAAACTGTATCATGAAGAGTACCAAATACTCAAGCACCAAAGTCTTTAGCAGAACCAGAAACATTCTTGTTAACCCTCTGAGAGTGCAGTCTATTTTGTTTATTTGTTTTCTTGGTATGATGTGAAAACATGAGGTTTTAGTTCAGATCTGTCTCCACTGAGACATTCCAGTAATGTAAGAGTCTACTATTATGGGCCATATAAATATCTTACCTATTTTTAGCACTTGCTCTTCATGTCCAAAGAATTTTAATACAAGGTCAAATATTGCATGGTTTCGTACGCAGATGTATTGGTGACCTAGATGTTAAAGAAAATAATAGTGTTTGCAGAGAAGTCTCTTGCTCCTTTTTCCATTCTCAATAGGAGAAATCTTCCATAAAACTGGATGGTGAATCTTGTTCTGGTTGCTTGTGAGAGATTCAGCAGACACTTGGGCCTTTAGATTTGGATCAAGTTAAATGAAAGAGAAACTGTTTCTTCTTTTAAGTTTGGCATTTTATAATACCTGGATACTGGTGGTGATCATGTTCTCAAGGACTTGCTTCACATCTAATCTGATTAAGGCTTGAGGAAGGTGGTGACTACTAATTTTATGTTTCCAGTTACTAATTTTGATCCTTTTAATTCCTGTCTGCATGTAAAGTTTAAAAAACCCTCTTGGTGTTCATGTCTGTTTACACATATCTCTCTTGCATCATGCAAGTGTGTCCTCAGAGGGGTTGTTGAGGCAAGTCTGGAGTTCCTCTCCCACTCAAACAGATCAGTTCATTCCCAGTTGTTTCCAGATGAAACACAGTATTGTGGCCCCTGTCCACCAGAGTGTGCATGAAGACCCATTTTTCATGATCTTTTAAATTTCCATATTTCCGTATTTTGAATGGTAACTCTGGTTCATGCAATAACTTATCTTTGTTGAGAGGTTTACCTTTTAGTAAAGCAGGGGCTATTGCAGGAGGACTAGCTCTGAGGTTCTGTTTTATGATTAAAATGACAGGTTACAACGCAAATAGTAACTAGAAAATGTAACTGTTAGTCAATGTATTTGAATACAGCTAAAAGCCAAGATCCAGCTGACTGATGGTGAAAACTACTCTCGTTAGCCAAGCTCCTATTTGAACCAGAAAAACTTTCCAATAATAGACATTGTCCAGTTTAGCAAGAGGGGTGCAGAAGGTTAGCCCAGTGTAATTGGAGATACAGGCCACCACTGCAAGTGACACTCAGACCTCCGTCTCTCTGATGGGAAGCAGGGATAGCCATCTGCCTGAACCTATGACCTGTAGACCATAAGGTATTTATTATGTCTGCCATGGGGGTGAAGGGACGTGACAGTTTGAGGAGATACTGATAGCAACTCTATCTCTCCAGGTCATACCAACTCACATCTTCCTCTAGAGGGGGGTTCAAATGCCCTACAGCCGCTGTCCTGGCAGAGCCCACTGCTCACCAGCGAGATGCCTGTACCGTGGAGTCCCACTGAACTTGTTACAAACTGTATGGAGTTCAAGAGCCACAAGCCAGCTGTACCTGGCTTACTGAGATAAGCACTTTTCAAAACAATGAAAGAAATACTGAAATGGGAAAATCAGTAATGATGGCATGCCTCCACACCTGTCATGCTGTGTTACAATTTCAGTCTTTGATTGTTGGTCCCATAAAGGTGTCTTTTTTTCACGTTATTAAGGCAATTACAGTTATTATACTAAATTTGTCCTTTCTGAAGGGAGCAAGAACAAATGAGGGAGGATTTGCATACAAATTGAGCCTGGATGTGGGAGGAAATCACAGCAGGCCTGCTCAGTAGACAGATGAGGTGGTGAGGAGACATTATGAAGGAGCATGGGCCAGCCCCACCCTCCTTTGCAGCCCTTGCTGGTGACCCTTTGCGGAATGTCTCCCAACTCTCTGGCAGATTCGTTTGAATGAGAGACAGTTTGGTGCACTGTCATCCTGGGCAGATCAAAGCCCATTCCTGTCAGCCAGTGAAGATGTGGAAAGCCTCCCCTCCCCCAGGCAAGGCCTTTCCCCTAGCACCACTCAGACCTCCTTACTGATTCTCTCGGACAAGTACCCCTGTGTAGTGGCAGCCATCCCACCCCATGCTGTTGGGCACACCAGCTTGTCTCAGTAGCAGGAGCACAGCAGTGTTCCCTGTGGAACCAGTGAGCTAGGCTCCCAGGCAGCTGCAGCAGGGCTCTGCTGCATGTCCCATCCCGCCTGGGACAGGCAGCATGTCATCAGTGCAGGTGTTTATAGTTCAGAAGAGGAAGGTGAGGCAGACAGTAGGTTTCAAATCTGTTTTAAGTGGCAAGAGTGATGGCTTTTGGGAATGGGAAGCCATTTGCAATGTCCCAGATTCCTGCTGTGGTTGTGTTACCTTATGCAAGGTTCCCATTGTGTTTCTAGGAAGAGGGTAAGGGTGTTTCTCACTCAAAGAACACTATCAAAAAGAGGAAATATCTTTTCTTTGGGACTGAGTTTTTTGCCTCAAGTCGCTGCTAAACAAAGTGTTCCCCCGTGACGATCAGTGTTGTGCAGGAAACAGAAGCGCATGGACCTCTCTGGGGACTGAATGAGCTCAGAACTCATGCATTGTAACCTACAGCAGCATCCCTGCTCACCACCATCCTGAAGCAATACAGCCTCTTGACTTCTAAAGTGAGCATAATAAAGTGGGGAAACACAGATAGGAACTATGAATTCTTAAATTTTAGTCCTATCTCCAGACCTTGCTTCCTTGACTCCGAGCCTTTCCATGGACATAAAGCTGATTTGCTGCTGATTGGAACATAGATATGGGGCTTTGGATGTACATTAACTTCTGTGAAGTGCTGAAGTACACCAGGGTGTGGGATTTTCTGATGTCTAAAGGGTTCATGCCTTTACTGGCTTGTAAAAACACAGCCTACAAGCTTTGTGCTGGCCACCTTGCACCCAGAAATGTAAGGAGAAATTTCTAAGTACCTTGGGTATTCCACCACTGCCTCTTTAAAAGAGAAACTACTGGGTAATATAGAAAGTAGAAGTTCTGCCACTTCAAGCAGTCAAATTTGGGAAAATTTACTATTTAGTTTAAGTGTTGAAAATTGACCCCTTTTTCAGGTTTGGATTAGTTTCAGCTTAGCAAGACTAGTAGTTAGTAACTGATGTGTAAATGAACTTTCTGGTGTCACTAATAGCTGAATAATGTATCTGCAAAATATATTACTTGCACGTGAACCTTTGGATCATCAGGTTGTCCTCACTGACAGCCCTGGAACAAGCTGTTTAAATAAGGAAGGATGCTGTTGTACTTTATTTAAAATAATGTCATTTAATGCTAAATGAGATGCTTTGAATTCCTATAGCTATAAAAAAATGCAGTCTGTTTCTCTTTTTACAAAAAAAACCCATTGGTTTTACAGTTGTTTTTATAAGAGGAAGTGAAGATACTCCACTTCACTGGAGTCAGCATTTTCAGCTATATTATAGGGCAAGAAACGAGTTCCTTTCCTGATTTTACATTTACAACTCTAGAGTTTCAAAACCAATAAAGGTATGTTACCTCGTTCATTAAAATTAAACTGACAAAAGCCTGTCTGCTTGAAGGTGCATACTACTTTTTTTAAAAGTCTTTAACAATAATAAGTGTAGCAGACATCCTAAATTAGAACATGCAGGTGATGTTGGATCACCTCCTTAACATTTTGAACATGTTTCCATGCCAGACCTGTTTTACCTGTAAAAGAGTAGCTGATTAGAGCTACTGATATGAGCTACCAGAGTCATGGCGGTTGCCAAGTATCTACTGCTTAACCATGACAACTGTTCTGCCTTTCAGTCATGGTTCAAGATTGATCCAGAAATACTCATTTATTTCCATAGTTAAATAAATGATATCAAAGTTACTGTCTGGGCATTCAAATACAGGATTACTAGATATTTACTTGGGTATCTTCCTCCATAACTGCAGAACACTTTTTTACACTATGCTATTTACGTTTGAGGAAAAAATTAAAAGGATAGTGAGGCAGGTAAGCTAACTCTTCCAGGCAATGAAGAGAAGCCACTTAGCACATAAAATATCCTGCTCTAGAAGTCCTGGTGGACTTACTGATTTCCAAAGTTCTATTCAGTTCTCACAGTTATTAAACTGTAGGTATTAAGGTTTGAAGGACATCATCAAGTGGTCTTAGTCACAGTGCAGGTAACCAAATTTATCTAACGTTGTATATTTGTTGACTTTTCAAAACAAATAAACGTGTACTGCTGACATGGGTTAGTAATCTAGTAATAAAGAAAATAGCTCAGGCTTCTGAAATTCATTGATGTTTGTGAATATTTTTTTCCTTATAGTATTTGGTCATTAAATATTACAGAAATATTTTTCTCATTTTTTTTTTTTCTTTTAATCATAGAATCATAGAATGTCTTGAGTTGGAAGGGACCTTAAAGATAACCTAGTTCCAATCCTCCTGCCATGGGCAGGGCCACCTCCTGCTCGACCAAATAGCTCAGAGCCGCATCCAGTCTGGTCTTAAACACTTTCCAGGGTTGAGGCATCAACAGCTTCTCTGGGCAACCCGTTCCAGCCTCTCACCCCACTCACAGTAAAGAATAAATAAATCAATATTCTAAAATATTTTACTTGCGTTATTCAATGCTAATTTTGCCCTGATATGGATTTTTTCATAGATCAAGCAGAGTACTGTAGTTCATTTGGAAGGGACTTGTAATGATCATCTAGTGCATCTGACCAGAAGTTAAAGCATGTTATTAAAAGCATTGTCCAAATGCCTCTTAAACATTGACAGGCTTGGGGCATTGACCAGCTCTCTAGGAAGCGTTCTCGAGTGTTTGACCACCCTCTCAGTAAACAAATGTTTCCTAATCTCCAGTCTGAACCTGTCCTCATGCAGCTTTGAACCATTCCCATGTGTTCTGTCACAGGATACCATGGATCACTCCCATAAATAGCAAAGATACTTTTTTTTTTTTTATTGCAACTGTACAAACTTGTTCAGAAAGCGTTTCCTGCTATAATCTGTTCCATCAGAAACCTGTTTTTTCCTTTCGTCTACATCTGTTGCTCAGTGCTAAACCTCATGTTATACCCCCTCAAACATTCCCCTTCATACAAAGTTCTCAAAAGCAAACACTTCCAAATATGCTTCTGCATTCCTAGGGAAAAAAAGAACAGATCTCAGGATGTTCAAATAACATACAATATGTTTTTATTTAATGAAAAGAGATGCAAGAGAAAAAAACATGTTGACCTCTCTCCAGATCCATTGTTCTCCTGGGTAGCAAGGCAGATGTAGAGTCAAGTGGGAGTGCAGATAAGCATGTTGGATACCAGCTCTGTACTGAGGTATGTAGGCCTGTATATGGTAAGGTAAATGCCATCAATTTTTCCCCATTTTAAAGTCTCCTATGAAGAAAGTTTAGTTTATCTGTGGTTTCAGAACAAAGGAAAAATCTTCTCTATATGCATTAAAAAAATAAAATAAAATAAAAAAAATTCTCATTTAATCTTTAATGGAATATTATAGCTGTAATACATAAAATCTTGCAGTATTTATTTCTCCTTCAGAATTGCTGGGGTTTTTCCTCATCTATTGAAATGACTTGTTCTTACTGAGCTGTGTCTGATCTGCATGTCTGTATTCTGTGGTTACTTTAACTCCATAGTATATCAGATTTAGCCTCTTGAACTAAAAAGTATAGGAAATCCAGAGTAACTGGGGTAAAGAGTACTATAGGGAAGATCGATGTGCATGCTCAAAATGGCACTTGGAGAAAATGTGTGGAAAAACAATAAAAAATACCACATTGGTGTTCAAAAGGATGTAAATGTAAGAATCTGTTATCAGAATTACTTTAGCATACTTACCTATAATTGACTTTTGAGTCTAATTGGAGTCTAATTTGACATTTGAGTCTCATTGGAGGCCTGTATCTAGTGGAGTCCCTCAGGGGTTGGTACTGGGGCCAGTACTATTCAATAAAAGTTTTCAATTGACTGTAATTATACTTACCTATAATTGACTTTGTTTAGAAATTTTGTCATCTGTCCTCATTTCTCTGTCTGCCTTTGTAATACATCTTTCCAAAGAGCACATGGTCTCGACTTCATTCTTAGTAAAATTCCCTCTCCTTCTGCAGTTACCCCCAGTGTTAAAATTAGGGCATAACTGGCCCACCTTCACACTAAAGCAGTTGATCAACGCTCTTAGGGGGACTTACAGCTCTCTTTTTTTCAGACCAATGGGAACCATGGCACTGGTAGTCTCACAAAACATTGAAATTATACCTTTTCCCCTCCATCTGTGAATTCTCTTCATGTTTGCAGCATTTACACAGCATGGAATGAGTCTCCAGTGGAA
Source organism: Actenoides lindsayi (assembly GCA_025331215.1). Classification (NCBI taxonomy): domain Eukaryota; kingdom Metazoa; phylum Chordata; class Aves; order Coraciiformes; family Alcedinidae; genus Actenoides; species Actenoides lindsayi. The sequence goes on along the minus strand of WTSP01009553.1, from coordinate 63,200 downwards.
AAGAAGTTTTCAAGGGATGAAAATACAGAACAGAAATATTTGGAGGAAGGGAGCATTTCCACAGCAGTGACAGAGTGCAGGATGAATTGGGCAAATCTAGAACTGGCTAGGGGGATGATGGGTATCACCTTCCCTTGCTTTGGCCAAGTGTATTTCAGAAACAGAGAATTAGTTTCTTGTTTCAGCAGCTGCAAAAAAAAAAAAACAACCCTGATCCTTGGTTTTGGTATCCTGGGCTCAGGTATGGAGCTCAGGTACAAGAGGTGAATCTCTTCTCTCTGACTGGCCAGATCACTCTGCTTGCCTTCTTTCCCCAGGGCAGGCAAGTTTTAGACAATGACTGCTATGTGACCTGTAGCTAAACTATCTTGCCACCCAGACAGAACAACAGTTAAAATATGTGAAGCTGCGTCAATACTTCCTCAATTTTAAGTAGGTTTTATGGAGTGTGCTTGAATGGCTGTCTGGGCAGTACTAGCTGTTAGCTCTCTAGGAAATGGGGTTTGTGTATAGTATTTAATGTAATGGTAATTAATGTATTTCTATTACTTCTCCTCACATCAATATTTAATCAATGCCATAGTTTGTATTGTTGGAACATCCTGACTCATCATTAATATTCTCCTATGGCTCTTTTTCCTTTGCAATCTAAATAGCTTCACAAGCCTACAGAATTAAGCCTCCCAACATCTTTTTAAAAAGTGATGACCTTTTTCCTTCCATTTTGCAGAAAGGGAGATCAAACAAAGAGTGATTTGGCTTGAAGATAGTCTGGACTCTGAAGCCAAGCTAGTGTTTGAACACAGGTTCTTGCTGTAGTGCTTTCCCTATTCAGGTAAGGCCCTCCAAAGATGAAACCAGCAAAGAAAGGTTGCAATCCTTTTATATTAAGCTTCCCAAGGCACTTCCACTTTGGTAACCTAGTCAATTTTTTCTGGTATCAAGGGTCTTGATTTTATTAATCGCAGCTATCATGTACTCCTGTGATCATGGAAGGAGGGGCTGGCCACTTAGCATGAATATAAGGCTGTTGTCGGAGGATGTAGGGAGGCAACTAGGAAAACTAAGGCCTTCTTGGAGTTAAACCTTGCAAGGGAGGCCAAGGACAACAGAAAGGGTGTCTTCAAATACATTGCAGACAAAACTAACACTAGAGGCAGTGTGGGCCCACTGATGAATGAGGTGGGTGCCCTGGTGACAGAGGATACAGAGGAGATGGAGTTCCAGACCACGTCTCCTGACCCTAATCTTTCACAAGTGGTCTGAGGCTGTCT
>WTSP01009553.1:37414-49632 GCA_025331215.1 Actenoides lindsayi | reverse complement strand
CTGTCTAATACCCCTCCACTCCAAGTTTTTACTGTGTCCTCTGACAAGCCCACACTTGCCCATCCTCCACTTTAGCAAGTACACAAATGGGCCAGAGCAACTGTTCTCCCCTCACCCTAGCACCTCCAGTGTGACTGTCCCACTCCTGGATCTCCTGCTAGGTAGAACTGTCAGTTCCTTGCTTGGGAGACACGAGATGTCACATTACTGTCACCTTCTGTCCTGCTGAATGGGGGTCAAATGTGCCAAAAACTTTCCCATGGCCACTGGTTCCCTTCCAGCATTTGCAGTGTGCTGCCTTCTCTCATACTGGGAACCTGTGGAGACCTAGAGGACATCACTTGAATTTCCTTGGCTTCAGCTCCTATCTGAGATTCTGCTTCTCACCTGGGTCTATGAGATGCCATGTCTTAGGTTCAACATGCAGGCTCAGCCATGGCTTCATTCTAGTCTTTTTAGCTTTAATTTTTATATTAAGGAAGAGTACTTTGCTTTGGAAACTAGTTGAAAACAGCTAATACATTTTAAAATACTTAGTTGAAATCAATATTAGTTTTTGTGATGTTGTAGCACAATGGAAAAGAACACCTTGGTGTCAAGAAAAAAGTCTACAGGTTGGAAAAGTGGAATTTAGTCCCATTTTGCAAAGGGAATCATTTCTCTTGTAGAATTCTTGCAATGAAACAATTCTGAGAAAGGAATTATTATTGACTACTACATTATCCTAGCTTTGTGAAGCACCGTGCTGTGAATAGGCCCTTTGTCCTCATAACTGCGTGTTCATTTTAGGAAAAAAAGAAAAAAAGTCATTCTTGCACCACAATCACTTTCTATCCTCATTTTATTATGACGTAATGAAATTGGAATTTAAGGGACAGGACAGGATCCTGAGTTTCATCTCAGTTCCACTGCTTCAAGCTCAGAATAAGACCAGAAGGTGTTTGCAACAGTACAAGCTTTACCTTTAGATTTATCAACCTTTACCTTTAGATTAAAGTAAGTAAACACCTATTGCCAGGGTATCATGGATCTGCTGGGAAGAGGGCCGAGGTTGCACAGGGGCTATGAGGTGCACATGGACACTCTTTCCCCTTTGACAACACAATTCCAGCCAACAACTCTGTTGCCTTTGGCTGTTTAGCTGTGGAGTCCAACTTAACCTTGAAAGTCTCTTGTTTTTCCGTAACAGTGTTTCTGTAGTAGCCTAAAAGTCTAAACAGATCAGACTTTGTTTTGTCTGCCCTTAAAACTTACCACCAGTGTTGTTCATCTAAGCATTCTTGGTTTATGAATGCATCTTCATATGGAAAACAGCAACTTTTATGCCTGTAGAAATAAAACTGTTTTTATACACGTGTTTGTGTGTGTGTTTGCACACATTGATGGCTATTAGCTGGATATTAATTCTTCCTTATGAGTCTGCACCTGGATCACTCTAGGAAGTAAGAACAAACTGCATCTAAATAGCAGGAAAGTGGACTCGCAGAGACTGTAGCGGTGTATTCTGTTAGTCACCCATCATTTCAAGTACCTCAAACTCAGCTGCAAATCAAAGACTTGTTGCAGTATGTTGCATTAAGAATCCCCACATAAGAATCCCCACTTCTGTGGCCAAATGTGACAGCAAACTGTAGAGCTGTTTTGTATGAATTACCTAAGGTTTGGTTTCACGTCCTGCTCTTACTTTGATAAAACACTGGTATGATGTTAACAAATGACAAATATTCCAGGGAAAGGATATGCACTTAGTTAACAGTGATTGCCTAGGAGTAATCCTTAAAAAGACCAGAAGCTCTAGCACATTTCAGGCTGTTTTACTTTTAAGATCTGTGTCCTGTAACGACTTGTGAACAATCTCACCTTCGGTTCTGTCAAGTCTCAGGAACTTAAAAGTTGAAGTTAAATATGTGGTAGAATCTGACCAGTCCTTTTAAATCCTCAAGCAAGTTTAACAAACAAAGTGAAATATAGAAAGATTAAGATTTATTCTGACAAGTACAATATAAAATTGGCTGGACTGCAACAATAGAAAGAATTTCAAGATCCTTCAACAAAACTTAGTAAATGTCTTTAAAGCCCTAGGTATTTTTTAACAATGCAGATGCCATCCTTCTGGGGAAGGGGGAAAGGAGATGATGTGAAGACCATTTAGTTTCTAAGACATCATGCTGTTTGTTTTTCATAAAATAATTGCAAAAATGTCCTAATAGCCTCTTTTTCATTACTATTTCTTTGTTGATTCACGAATCCATATAAACTGAACATATACTTGATAAATTAATCCATTTCCTATAATTCATCATAACCAGGCTTGGTTGCTCCCTTTACCTTTCTCTGCAGTTTGTTAAAGAACTAATGCTGAGAAATATATGAAACAATCTTAGAGATAAATTGGAGATACAATCTGAACTTTAAGAAAATTCATCTTTGTATGTTTTGGTATCTCTATATGTTATTACACTTCATTTATTAAAACACAATCATTAGCCTAACACTAAAAAAAAATAAATTAAACAGTCGGGCATTATGAAGTTTTTACTACTTTATAGTTTTTAAATAACTTCTTAAATTTTTATAAATTCCTTAAATTCTTTTTTAAAACATTGGCAGATATTGTACACTTACAATGAGATTAAGATGTTAGCATTTCCCTGCAGCTTTGCTGAAACAAAAACAATTAGAAAATAAGAGCTGCTCATTTAAAAACAGTAAAGGGTCTGAGAATTTCCTTATTAAAAATAGTAATAAATAAATGAAATAGCAGAGCTTTGTGACACTTTCATTGAAGTGATTCATCATTCAGTTTATATCTTCTGTCTTCTTCCAAAGGCATAGAAATAAGTCTACTGAAAAAAACACAGTGAAGTGGCTGCTATTCCCCTAGCTTGTTACAAGTCTTTGTGTAAAACCTCATTTTCTTCCTATAAAGTGCCACTTAGATCTGAGGAAAAATGCTGTAAAAAACTGAACAGAACAGACCAATTTTTTCCCCCCCAACTGAATAAGTCTTCATTATTGGTGAAGGCACAATCATCTCCTACTAACTGTTTTTTATGTGCCAGTTGAAATACAGTCACAGTGTTGGTGTTTAATCTAGGATACTTTTCCTCACCTAGAAGCTGGTGTTAAACTTTTCAAACTTTACTGTGATTATTGTTGTAATTTGAAACAGAAAAAAAAATATTCTTTATGATAGATATATCCCGTGTCAAATTGTCTCGGTGCAATCTTTTTTAGACAATTGTGTAACACAAGGTAGAATCTAATTTGTGTGGCAACAAAGCACACTTAAATTTTCAGATGCTTCAAAAATTCAAATGTTAACTTCCAGTTTACATACTGTTAGAGTTTTGCTTGTGTTGCTGATTGTAGACTGAGCAGTTATGTCAGCTCTGTGCTACTCCACTAGTACTGGTCCAAATTAATTTTTATCAACAGAAAGAGGGAAACTCAGATTTATACCACTAGTATCACTTTGGAATATAAAGAAAATTTTATTAACTACTGGGGACTGCTATTTTTATTTGCTGCTATTTCTTGATTGCCATAAATGGCATGACATTGGTGAAAGATAAGGAAGAACTTGTCTTGAAATTCTGGGATTAGAAAAAGAATCAGATGTCTTTTGAAAGACAGTCACCACCTGATTTCACTGCAGATGGAGAAAAAAAACCCTCAAGTTTTAGACTCTCATGTCTCCTTTTATCTACTACAAGGGAAAATTCATGATCCTTGCTGAGTGGGAGATGTATTGCATTTTTAAAGAATACATAAATATTTTTTTGGCTCAGTAAGGAGACTTGTAAGACATAAATTGGTGATTGCAGCAGATCTTCAACTTGCAAACAGAAATCATTCAGAAAAAGAAAAAAAAGACTGCAAGAGTCTCATAGACAGTGAGGTGATATTAAATGACGATATTATCTAGAGATGTTTCCATTTGAGTATAAACATGTCTTGGTTTCATGGTAGATCTGGGAAGCAGCTGGAAGAGAGTAAGGGATACTCACTCCTCCTCACTTTTGGTGTTTAAAGAGTACCCTAACCACAAAGGGTTTTGTTGGATGGGGCTACTAATTATTTTGTAGTCAGAAAGTGCTCTATAAAAGGCATAAGAGAGTAATTCAGTGCGGTTTCCTTTTATCTGCCTTGCCAATTGATGTCTATACAGAGCAAGCGGGGCTCCCCAAACACGTCAATCTGTTTCAGATACACAAGATTAAGTAGCAAGTGACATTCAAGAGCAATCGGCCCACCCAGGAGGAGTGAAACCAGCGGAAAAGCTGTCAGATTCCGCCTTTTCTCCATTAATCTTGAAGCTTTTCAGTGCTGCCAGGTCGCATCTCCATCAAACAAGCTGGGAAGAGTGTCGGGATATTTTCTTTCGTCTCACCCTCCTCTCTCCATCACCTCCTATTAACCCCCGCTATGCCAGACTCTGGTGTGGGAGCAGCGCTTGTATTATCCCTAGTAGGTGGAGCAGCCTGTAAGGCTGCATGGAGCCCAGAGTGGACCTTGTCTTAGCAGCAGGCCAACATGTACGTGGCTGGGGAAGAGGGTGACAAGGCTTTCTTCCAAGATTGAACTGTTTGGAATGCTTGTGCAAGAGGGAAGGAAATAGCAGATGTGTTTGTCTTCTATAGGCAGATTCTCTCCCAGGCTGGTCTTATTTGGGAGTGAGATGTGTTTTCATAATCTAGATTAGAAGGGGAAGACATTTACCTTTTTGTTCATTTACAAATAACCAATTGCAGTTGAGTTGGCTGCATCACACAAGACCGAGAATTTGACCTTGGCATAGATATATATATTTCATTCTTGCCCTAGGTAGTTTCGATAGCGTGTAGTACACATCATGTAGCTGTAACAGAGGAGGCGTCTAGGCTGGCAGTAACCTTCAGAATTTGAATCATAGAAACAGAGGGTGGCTGAGTGGCCGGAAAGGTGGCACAGATTGTGAAATGCACATGGCATGGATAAAAGTGATAATACATGTTGGAAGTGGAGCCAAATGACTATGTTCTTCTGATATGAGGGGATGGGTCTCACTGAGAGGAAAGAGGCCTCTTTCCTTCAGTTCCTAGGGATTACATCCTGGCAATGATATTGTGGAGGGTGTGGTTTTGAAAGGGATGAAATTATGATGGAGGAGAACTTCAGCTCTGAGAAGCTAAACGTATGAGCATAAGAATGGCTGCAGCCCATAAAGCTGACGATCCATCTAGACTGTGTCTGCCAGCAAATGTCTTGTGAAGAATATATGAAACATATAAGCATCATATAGTTATAGCTCCTTGGACAGTCTTCTAGTTCGCAGTAATTTGCAGATAAGGAATTTCCCTATTACTGAGGTGTCATTGCTCTCTCTCCACTTTCCCTTTTTTTCTGTAATACTATAGTTGTGATGTTTATTTTTCTCTATTATTCTCACTCAGTACAAGTGACATTTGAATTTCTGACAATCATGGTCATAGGAACAGTGGAGTTGTTTCTACCATAAACCAAAGAGTGAGAATTGTGAGGAAGTGTGCCCTGACACAATTCACACAACAGTATTCTCATCATCATTTTGAAGGAGAATCAAAGCCAAGCAGAAATGGTCAGAGGTGACAAAATGATCTCAAGTCTCCAACACCTGAGGTGATTGCTCTAGCCCCAGGGAGACTGAGTACCAGGAGAGGGTGGCAATGGTTAATATCCAGGAATGTTTCCTTGTATCCTAACCTGGTAGATGTGCTCTGAGAGTGTCCATCAGATCTCACCTTGATGGTTAGAGATGTCACTGTTCTTAGTGATTCACCTGTAAGCTGTCTGTCTTCCAAATACCTTTTATTATTCTCTCTGTGTGCTGCACCAGGAAAAGGGAAAGGGATATGCTTTAGCTTGCAGAATTTGGGGTTTTTTTTTTAAAGGAACTGAAAATAAGTGTTTTACTCGTACAATCTAGGTCACTCCTTGTTTCTCTCTACTAGATACTGTTATACCATATGTATTTTATTTCATAATGCAAAAGCTGCATTATAAAATATATCCTCCAGTTTCTACTTAAGTATGCCACTAGTGAATCTGTTTCGATATATATTGGTTCTTAGGTTATATTTGTAGATAACAGACCTTCATAATTTTTCTAGAATGCTGCCTTTAATAGCTATCTGTCTGTAGTTCATTCTGCTCCTGCTCTTTATCAGTCTGCTGGCTGAGTAGGCCAGGGCTTGTAACTGGTCATTCTCCTGATGCAGTACAACACTGCCTGCGTGGTAGTCTGTGTAAAAGTCAATTTTGTATTCAGACAGGGCAATCTCCAGCAAATGGGCTATTAACACTTTAAATGGTTGTGATCGGAAAAGCATTTGTGTCATTATCAAACGTGCATGCAGAAGGACAAATAGTGTGTGATGTACAGAATAGTGTGGGGTGGAAACAGCCGAAGGTGAGAAAAGACAGAAAATGGATACTTAGAAAGTAATAGCTGTATAGTACAGGAAGAGTGTGAGAAACACCATCAGTATGACTTCATTGAGACTACACTAAAAAAAGGAAAAACATGCTTCACAAAACAGTAAAAGGCCCCTGTGCTGGCTGCAAGATAATATATCAAATACCCTTCTTCAGTATGACACAAAAATGTGAGACCTGTCATTCTAGGGAAAGAATCAGACATGGAGAGTTCTGTACATCTACGAGCACCAACGGGCCTAGAGACTTAGGAGTTCCTCCTGAATGGCTGAAGTCTTCCAGAGTGATGACCTAGCAAGTAAATTTTCACCCACTAAAACAATGAATTTCAGGTAATGAAAATTTTGTATATCAGAAGAGATGAAGGGTTTAATATCTAACCAGGTTTAATCTCTGACTGACTGGTTGGGGCTGGATAGCCTGTTGTGCATTGTGAACTACTGTGGTGTGGTGTCATTAGCCATGTGATCACACAGGCCCTTACAACTGCTTGTCATGTTAAAGGGAACACCTTTCCCCTCTGCCATTGCATTGAACATGTGAGCAGAAGCATATGGATGTGCTGAGATAGTCACCAATGTACTTAGCATTTACAGGCGTCCCTGCCCGTGGTGGGGAGGTTGGATTAGATGATCTCTAAGGTCCGTTCTAGCCTAAGCCATTCTATGATTCTATGATACTTTTCTTTAGTCGTACTCAGAAGTCAGAGCAGGAAAAAAATAATGACATTACAGTGCTGGTGTAAGAGCTGAATAGGCCACTTGAATAGGACACCCTTTCCCAAATCTCACTACTCACCCACGCACCTGGCATTCACCAAGCCCACACAGCCAGTATGTCCTACTCCTAATTTTACACAATGGCTAGACATGAAGTTTTTCCATTATGTTCATCTATAATTCAATGACATTTATCTTTACTAACAACTACAGTAGCTGTCTGTTCTCCACAATGGATTACTGCCAATATACAGAAATGAATGACCTTAAAATGTCTCCCTAAATATCTCTCTTGCTGTTTCTTTTCTCATGCACAGTCTCCACCATACTCCCCCCTCCTCTCAAATTGACTCCCCATCCCAGACTGAAAAATGAACTGGTAACAATTTCCTCCTTTTAAACCAAAATTGTTCTCCCACCTTTCTCTTTCTCTCAACTTTCTGCCTTTATTGCCCCTGTCCTTTTCTCACTCTTTTTTTCCCTCCTGTTGTTGTATATTTATTTCTTGTTTTGCCTGTCTGGTTCTGTGTTCCCAGTTAAGGCTTACTGATCTGTCCTGTAGCCCTTATTGCATCTCTACTCACACCTTTCTATAGTTGTAACTACTTTAGTACTATTAGTTGCTCTACTCTCTCATTTACATTTACTTTCAGACCTTTCATCATATATCATGAGGGTTAAGAACCAATGCCTTTCCATTCAGTCATCTGAGTTGTATTTCTCCACATCTTAATCTTTATTTATAGGCATAAGTTAAACACAGAGTTTGGGATGTTTTGTTTGTGCCTGATAGGCTATGCTAGTTAAGGCCACAGGACCTTTCTGACTTTCAGCCTCAGTGCTACTTCTGGGTAATTCTATGGGATAGCAGTATATAATTAATTTTGGAACCAAGTTTCTCTCCAAATTTCCATGCAAAATCCTGCCTGGAAAAAAAAAAAAAGACAGGGGAGGAGCCTTTGACACCATCTTCACATAAGTGTTTGGGCTCAGATGCAGTTTCTGTCTTTGAAATAGCTCATTTCCCTCAAGTGTAATGTGTTCCATTTCTATCAGTTTCTCTTCCTGGATAGGGGTCAGCGTTACATAATGAAAGACAACTAGAAATTACAAAGGCCATGAAAAAAAGTTAATTACATTCCTGCCTCTATTTTACTTTCTTCCTACCCTGTTTCTCTTCCACCTTCTTTAATCTTCCTATTTACAGCACTGTTCAGACATGCGTAAATTAAAAAAAAAAATAAAAAAAATTAATCTAAAGCTACAATCTGTGAACAAAAAGATGTTTTTAGCAAAACAGTCTTTTGAAACCTGCACTATATGTTCCAGTAGCAGCAAAGATGTCCTGCAAAGAAACAGATTACTACTTTATTCTCAATCTTCAACTAATGTTTCCTGAAAGAAATTATGATCCTCAGCCCTCACTGAAGCAACAGTTTCAGAAATGTATTTTCCTGATAAGGTGAAATTATTATCTAATGTATATGACTAAAATAACTGATGTTCTAAATAATTGCAATCAATAAGTCCTTGGACCAGACCAACACACAGATAAACATAAGTGAAAATGATGGTAAGTTTAGCATCTAATCTAGTTATTTATTAAATTCAACAATTATTTTCTTGTAGTTATGAGTAAAACATAAGTAAACTTTTGACAGAATAAAATATTTAGGAACATCATCAATGTTTATTTCTACTGGGGATTATCATGTTCTTGCAGTGATTCTTAGGGCCAAGAACACTTTGTTTTTTGTGGAAAAGCTCAAAGGATGTTTGATTCCTGACTTTCATATACATGCATTATAAAGGGAGTCTGAGTACACTTTACAACCTCAAACTCAAACTGAAATATGAAAGTCATGACTTTGCCTAAGCAAGTAACAAAATTACTAAGGTCCTGTGTGTTCTTCTGAAAGACTCACCTGTAATGCTTAAAAATTGAAAAAAATTAGGATACTTTTTTGCCTTTGTGGCATGAGGTAATGTACCAAATAAGTACCCTATAGGAGCTTTTACCTCTGCTTGGGTAGTAACTCATAAGACTCTGGGAAGTCAGTGTAATTTTGCTAGAAAAATTTAGATAGACTTACAAATAGATTCATCATTTTGAACTATAAATATTAGACAATATTGGTCTTCAATGATGCTTTTTGGGGAATACAGTGGGGTGGTTTATTTTACTTCATGAACCTTATGGAATTTGTGTGATTCACATAGATTTTTGTAAAGTTAATTAAGACTAATCTCAAAGCCAGGAAGAGAAGAAGCCAAAAGAGGTAAGAAAATGTAGTAGAATGTCTACTAGACTTCTAAACCTCTTCAACCATAAATTCAGCTGGACCGTAGCATCCTCTTATTAACAGTTTTTAAAAATATTTGTAATTTTTTATATTCTATGAGCTGTTTGGAATTCCTAGCTCCAGTATGTCTACTGCTGGTAAATTTTTAAATTTTTTTTAGAGGTTTGAAAAATAGCCTTTCTTACCCAATATAGAAATGGTTACATTTTCTGTTATTCCACTATAACAGTGATGCAAACAGGAGCTGTGAACCACAGAATGACCAAAACCCAGCAAAGCCTGGTCACTGTCTAATAATGGGAGACAATACTGAAGTTTGTGTTTGAAAATGGATGTTTTCATACAGGTATCATCAACCACTTTGTTTTATGTTTACATATCTCCTCCTCTCCTAGTTCTAAAGGAAAGGTTGTGCAAAGTGATAAAAGAAAGACAACTCAGCTACAGCCCCTAGGGTTTCAGAGCAACTGCTATATATTGCGTTACAGAAGCCAGAAGCTAAACCAAAAACTCTATTTTCATGTTGGATATATTTTCTAATAGAAGAGTGTATTGAGATTACTGTCTTGGTAAAATGGAATTCTCCCTGTCCTTATATAGTGGAGATATGTGATCATCAGGAGTCATATTCTACATGTCATCACAGGAGTCATATTCTACATGTACAGCAATAGTTTCAATGACTGGTTTACGTAGAAATTGTAACTTATCTACAGTACAGTGGTAACGGAGTAGTATAGTAGCTAAAATGACAGACCCGTATACGATCATAAATGTCACTTTTTTTCCCAGAGTATGACAAAGAAATATGCCTCTCTGCTCCCAAAGCTATTTTGTATTCTGGGCACTGTCCTGCTTCCTCATCAGTACACATGCTTGCTTTAATTGTTACTCACATATAGTCAGTCCAAAGAATAAGAGTATTTGTAGAGAACTTTTTAGCAGCAGGTTGGTTAATTTCTGGATTTTAATACCAGAAACTGTGACAAAGTCTTCCTTGTAATGGTGCTGTGCAGTGGCAGAGCATTCAACAGAAAATGTTACAGTAGACTGGCAAGAAAGAGACTATGGATGTGAAGTATTGGAGGTTTTAAAGAACACCAAAAGAAGGATGATATAGATTATTCATTCTACATATAATACTATCAGGATGAGAATAATTTGGCTTTATACATTGGAATCTAGAAAAATGTCCATTAACTTTTAATTCTTTTTTATGTGACATGTATGGTGCTGCATGCTCATCTCTGTAAACTCTGTGACAGCCACTGCAATCCCCATAGAGGACTATTGTGCAGATACACCAAAGTACAAAAACGGACTAAAACATTTATGCCTTAAAAAAAAAAAAGGTCTATGTAAATGTGTTACATATTTCCTCAGTTCTTGCAGGCCTCCACCATGTTGCACCCTCCCCATTCAGACGCAGCAACAAAGATTTAGCAAGGTTTATATACCTGTGGTCGGAACAGACCTCACTGATTCCTGTGTAAGAGGCACCCTTGATTCTATGTTACTATAGAAAGTACGCTGAGCACATAGCCATTGATGAATTCTTCCTCTTAACAGGAACTATCTTTGGCATGGACCTTTTTTTGATCTTGTGTATTGGTTGCATACTTCTATGACAATAATTCTGACTGGTATGTAGATTCACATTAAAAACTATACACATTCGGACTGATCCTTGTTTGGTTAGTTTAAGACTTTTCCGTTTATCATGAGCTTCTGCCACATCTTGTCAGAAATGCTTCTGATACATCTGGCAATAAAAGACACCAAGTAGAAAGGAACACAGAAGGACAAGCAGTGCTCAGCTGAGTTAACCCCCCCTTTTTTTAAATTAAAATATGTTGTTTCAGGATTGGTTTAGTTTTCTAAATTAGCCACAAAGCTTTTAATTCTAGATCTTATTTGAAATACAGTATCTGCTGTGATAAGAGAATTTGGGCAGTCATGGGGTGAGAGCCTTACTGGCTTACCATGCTGGATTCAGAGGACATGCCTTGCTCCCTGCTGTGGAGAAGGAACTCACAGGGTGTGTTTCTTATGACAGTCGTCTTCTATTTTTCCTGGTCTGGAGCTTCCTGAGAAGTTATCATGGCTCCTTGTAATAACTAATTTTTTTAACCATAAATTAAATGCATAGAGAAGAAACACTTGCTGGTGCACTGGTTTCAAAGGCAGTGCTGTCTTGGTGGCTTAGGCCAGGTGCTTTCCGGGCAGATGATGTAAGATCAACAGGATACACTGTGATGAATACACTTTCTCTTTCTAGTCCACCAGTTCTGGATGCTCTTCACGGCACCATGTTCGAAAAACACAGCAGCAACTTCGTCATTTAACAATGAACAGCTGGTCACAGCTTGTCTTGCTGATTTCAACTGTACAAACTTCGTCTTACTTCTGGAATCCTTCAGCTTGCTTTTAGTGACAATGGTGACTTTGGCAGGGCCTTGAGAATTGTTTGGCTTACATGGTATATTTTAGTCTTATCTTTTTATTTCATAGAATCGTAGAATATTAGGTTTTGGAAGGAACCTAGAAAGATCATCTAGTCCAACCCCCCTGCCAGAGCAGGATCACCTATATCAGATCACAGAGGAACGTGCCCAGGCGAGTTTTGAATGCCTTCAGAGAAGGAGATTCCACAACCGCCCTGAGCAGCACGTTCCACTGCTCTGTTACCCTTACTGTAAAAAAGTTTTTCCTCAAATTTATTCTAAACCTCTTATTTTCC
>WTSP01009553.1:24760-37314 GCA_025331215.1 Actenoides lindsayi | reverse complement strand
GGAGACGGTATCGAAAGCCTTGCTGAAGTCAAGAAATACCACATCAACTGCTCTCCCCTCATCTAACCAACTACTTACGCAATTTCCACTGTTTGCATGCTATTATTTTGTATGACAGCCTAGGATGTTACTTCTGACAACTCAGAATATTAATCTCCCTGCAACAGCTCTTCCTGTGCAAGGACCAGTAGTTTCCTCTTCACTGGAACACCTTAAAAAACAGCATGTTGTGCAAAAAATAGCCACAGCATTTTGGTTTTTTTAAAAAAATAGATCACATTTGTGTGCATCTATAATTCATCATGCATATATTTTTCATTGTTTTTCAAAGTTTTCAGTGTCAGTATCATAGAACAAATGACACTATCTTACATCTGTGATAAGCAACCCCTTAATTTCTTCACACAATTTTTTGAAAAGATGGACACAAACAAAACCTAAACTTTTGCTAATACCATTCCATCTGAGTGGTAGTGTCCAAAAACTGAAAACCAGCAAGTTCAAAGAATAAATTTTGCCACAGAACTCTGGAATTTCAAGTTAAAGCTCATATTCCGTTTGTCAGCCTGACAAAGTGAAGTTTGCTTGGATTTGGATGAAAACTGACTTCGCTTACATGCTTTGCTTCTTTTAGAAGAAGCTGTTGTTACTATTCTGAAGGAAGCTAAAGTCTTGATCTGCTGGAAACAGGCAGTTTGATGATTTAACTGAGTTGGTAATATTAATTTCATCCAAACCTACAAATTTAGTTATGGCATTCTTCTTACCTTTAAGGTTAAGTTATAGTCTGTTTAACTGCATGATTAAGGGAATATGCCTTCAAAGAAAGTTTACACTTTTTATAATAAACACTTCTTTCTTCAGCCTTTAAATAAGGATCAGAATAGCAAAGCTATCAAAGGAATATCTTAACACATTCCTTTTCTAAACAATTTGGGCTTAGCAAATCAGCATTTGTTTCAACAGTTGCAATGCTGATATACATTGACCACTGACACATTGCAGTCTGCAGTCTTGATGAATAACTTCCCTTTCTCCTTCATCTATCTTATTTGTGACTACACACAAGTAATCATCAGATTAGCAAGCTGTGTTGCAAATGGAGGGTAAATACTAGTAGTTCAATCACCACCACGTGCACTGGCATTCTAGTAAGAAAACAACTCCCATTTGTTATTTGTTGACTATATTCACCTGACTTTCTCCTTGTTGTTTTGAAGTTTATAAGACAGAAGTTTCTAGAGCGAGGACAAACTGATGATAGAATTTTCTTTAAAAAAAATACCAAATCAACAAAGAAAGTGAAAGTGGAGGTCTACCCTCAGGACTTCTAATGCTCTAAATTTCTCTCTGTTTTACGATAAATTTCTTATTTAGTATTTAGTTTAATCTAGGTCCATGACAATGTCTCCCATATTGAAATAGAATTGCTAAAACCAAAGCATTTCAGTGCCATCAGAAGGCGGTTAAAAACCTACTGACTTAATCAATTCCATGTGTGATTACAACTTGTTAAAGAGTTAGAAGTTATTTCCTTGAAAACAACATGAAAAATCACAATAGTAATTTATTGTTTCAAGTGTTTGTCTGAAAATTTTCAGTGTCTCCATTTGACAGACTGACCAGACTGGTATTCCGCATTCCTTACAGCCCAGGTTCAGAATCTGATTTGTATGTCACTGCCAACTCTCAGACTTTTTCTCCTTCTGAGAAAATGTTCAGGCTATGATGTTTCATAATTATATTATCAAATGCTGGTTTGGGTTAAATGCACTGTGTGGCAGAAACACATTTCTTCCATTTCCAGAGCACCTAATGACAACAAATCAATTTCTATTCCCATTCTGAATAATGTTTTGGCTTTGCAATGGGTATGATTTATGGATGAAAGGAAGCTGGATGAACAGAAAACTTCAGGTAAGACTTCCCTTTTTTTTCTTCATGCTGAAACATACTTTGAGTATAAGAAGAAGCTCATTCTTTATGTAAGCCCCTGCAAAACAAACAAAATAATTTTTATAGATACATTTATCTTCTAACATTGCCTGGAGAAAAAACTATAGAGAAAACTCCTGTCAAAGGAAAAATGTGCCAGTGGCTAAAATTGTATGTGCTCAGATTCATGGTACTTGTCTTGCTGTCTAGTAGACTATCTTGTCTTGATAATATTGAAGACAACTATACTGTGCTATGAGATTATAGTGTTCTGAAAGTGAACAGTATCCAAAGCTCTTACGACAGATTTTACAAAAAGATTAATTTAACCCAGGAATGGCTGATAAAAAGAGCAAGCCAGTGGCAGAAGAGGAGATTAAAAAAAAGTTCTATGTGTTTAGTTTAGTAATCTAGACTTCAGTTTTAGCAATATGTAGTTTAGTAGGCTCTAAAGGAATTTGATTAGCTATCTTACTTCAGAAAGTGCTTACCAGAGAAGGAATATTAGCTTAAAAAGTGGAGAAGTGAATGAACTGCTTATAAATAAATCTAGTTTGGAAATAAAAATCGAAAAATCAGTATTTCAGCCATTCTGGATTGGTCTTTGAAATGCAATTGGGACCACAAGGAATACAATGTTTCATACTAGCAACTCACAAATGTGTAAGTGGGATTTGATGACAGAGTGATCCTGCTGTTGAAAATTAAAATTTGTGATTTGTATCTTTGGGTGGTTAACTTCTTGTATCTGTAACAGAGGCTTGAAAGCCTTCTGCATTTCCATATATCTTTTCACACTATATTTTAAATACTTTAATCCTGCCAGCTGTCTACCTGCAGGGGCAAGAGAGATTTACATTTGCCCTCAGTGCATAATTGGGCTTTTGGGGAATGAAGGTAGGCAGGGTTATTTTATTTAAAAGCATCAGACAACAGCCACAGAAAGTGACAGGATATTTGGGCAGAATTTACTAATATTTTTGTGCTACTGATAAAAACTTCCTTACCTCTGCTCAATTGTTTAGGAAAAACCTTCATTGTCAGGTTTGGATTCACATGGATTGCCCTCCCAAAATTCAGTGTGTTGACAGAGTCTGTTAACAGTCTTTTCTGTTTTCTACCTTTCTACATAGTGTTAGTCAGTGCTCACTTTCTAGGATCCCCTAGACATTTTCTATTCGTAAATGCCTTGCTATTGCTAAGGCCATGGGTGGGACATCAGTGACGTGTAGTTTTTCCTATTTTACTCTTGCATATTACACTCCATAATGATTTTCTGTCTTTATACTGAATGATTTAGATTAATTACAGAGTATCAGAAACTTTTACACAAGGCTTTAAGGCTTCATGGATAAGTGTATAGTTGCATACTTATGGAAGTTGGAACAGACATTTTTGTAGACAGCTGTGGAGTATATATTTGTGGTTGACTGCGATTGATTCTAAATCCCTCCAAAGACCTCTTTCAAAGCATTTAAATTCATGAAATAGTTGTTGAATCTCTAAGACTGTGACTAGTTGAAATGCCGTAAAGAACATTCAACATAGGAAATGTTTATTGTATGTAATGTCCATATGTCTGTTACCTGAACATACTGAGAACATGAAGTTTACAATGGAGACATTATTTTAAATTTAATGTAGGTACTCCTATGCTCTTGTAGTCAAACATCCTAGGCTCTGTTTCACCAGTTCATCAGCTAGAACAGTAAGTTCGAGCTTCTGGGGATGAAGGAATATAGTAGTCACTTCATATAGGTTTCTATTCTAACTCCATCATGCAGACAGGTTGGTAACACAGCAAGATTTGGTCTTTGGATAGTGATGCTGCAGATGTGATACTAGAGTCATACATTTCTATGCTAAATGGCATAAAAAGCATCTCTGCAACTTACCTATCATTATTTTTTGTACAATTCTGAAACCAGTGTAAAAGATTCAGCAACCTACAGTAAGAACCTTGCTCAGCTTTGTAAGATGTTGCTCATGACCTCCTATTCTCAGTCTTGATGCTTGGAGACTATAGGCCACTTTTTCTATTGCTGACAGATGTCAGAAGTCAACCTCTAGTTCTACAAATACATTTATGATGAGTATTATTTGAGGAAGAACAGTAACTACTGCTAATCCAGCTCATTCTACATGTTCATCTACATATTAATGGTGCTGCCATGCACACAGCAACAGGAAACCCTTTTCTTCCTAGAACATAAGAAATTTGGGATAAGACTAAAAGTGCTTTTCCAGTGTATTAAAAATTCTCTGCTAAACACACTGAGTGACAAGAACAGGTATGTTACTCAAGAAAGGATCAGTCTTGGAAAATCACCATGAACTGCTGGAGCTAAATTGATATTGTTTCACTGAGCAGAACTGTGAATATCCCTTAAAACAAGCAGCACCCATGTATTCTTCTTTGTTATTGAGTGAGTAGCATCTACTTGGAATTACAGCTCAGCTGTGGATAAAATAGGATGGGATGTAGAGAGAACTGGTTAACAGTATGCAGACATCAAACAAGTTGGATGTCCTTTGGGAAACATTTGAACATAAACTTATTTGATTAAGCAGCATTTCAATCTTTATTTAGCTAGATGATAAGCATCTCTTCCTATCACTGGATTAGGATTTGCAAGGTATCAACAGTGAAATACATAAACACTTACTCAAAGGAGTCCAGACTGTTGCTTCTTCTAGGGTTGCTGTTTTATAAAATCTATTTGTGTGATAAATCTTCATCTGTTGTTCATATGCCATATGTACACATTCAGAATACTTAATCCTGAGCTGTTAGACGGTCTTCACTGTTGTCCCAAATATTTCCTTCACATATAAATCTGTTAAAACCTTTATAACAGCAGAGTACTGAATACATGTATACAACACAACAAACAGTTAATTTGTGGAAATAATTCAAAGGAGAGAGAAAAGGTATCATGTATTTTACTCTTGGACATGACTTCAGTGGCAGGAGGTAATTGCTTAGTGTCTGAAGATTAAAGTACCACTTCATCAAAATAAGCATACAACCCAGACTTGTCCCGCAGGGAGCAGTGTTTCATAAATGCATAAACAGGTGGCATAGTGAATACTCCAAAGATGGGAATATTTCCAAAAGAAGTTGCAGAAGCTTTTATGGAATAAATCTTTATCTGACTGGGGAGAAGGTTCTCATTTAGCTGTCTGTTAACACAGAGTAATTGAGTTAGTAATCCACGTGGATTCATTTTGGGAGAAAATCTGCACCACTGCTTACAAAATGTTTTATTCTTTTACTCCTTTGACAAAGCCAGTCACCTCAATCAGACTGAATATTTTGGTAAGATGCAAGTCATCAGAAAGTGTTCTAACATATACAGTATATGAGGACTTTTAAAATAGCAATTAAGTGATTGACATTAAAAGCTACAAGTATTTTAGGGAGAAATTTTGCTTAGGGATTAAGGTAAGGTGGACTTCTATTGATTCTCAAGAAGTGTAATTAAAATGCTCATAAAAGGTCCTATATTAACACAAAGATAATTCAAGAAAAAAAAAAAAATGAATGAGTCAAAAACCAGTCCCCATTTTTTTTCACTTATGATGCTAGAAAAGAAGGTCTCAAGAACTGCAGAATATACACACAGCAATTTTTCTGAGACTATAACAAGGTGGATGGATTGCTGCTAAGTTAAGGAAATGTTGATACTTGACTAGATTTCCCAGGTCTCCGGGAAATGAGAAGAGCTTATTTGGATTGACATAACATTGCAAATTTTTTTTATCAGCAACACTGCAGGTGATGAAAAAGTTGTGAGAACAGCCTTATATATACTGTAACAGGATCCTTCCATCAGAAATGCTAGAATGTTTTAGCCTCTGAACCAGGATGCCAGGAGAGAAATCCTTGCATATAACAAAGGCAAAATCTGGCTTCAAGAGAAATGGACGTGCCCAGTGGCACATGGCTAGGTATTCTCAGATTCAGGCTTATTACTGTGCAGGGATTCCTCCAAAATTGAAGCAACTTTTACTGATTCCTGTCGATGCTCTGAAATCCAAAGTTTGCAAATTCTATTCTGCAAGATGGCATTAGAAATTATGTTTCCTCTTCATTCTAAGGCAAAATTTGGAAAGGAGGCAACACATTGTCTGTGATCTGGCAAAGAAGATATTCTAAACTAGAAGTGGGTGGGGAAATATCCCTGAGGACCTTGCCTGGAAATAAATGCCAGAGCATTTGAAGTTCCTTGCAAAGAAAAATAGAAAAGAGCAACAGAGAAATAAACTAGAGGAACTAACAGTCACAGCAGCTACCTAGGAGATGTAAGATTCAGACTGATGTTCTGGCTCCAAATGCCCACGAAATTTGTATACGAGATGAGTACTCTAACAATATCTAGAGTCTCTGCTTCAGTCACTTCTTTGTTCTCTTTTATGCAGATAAGTGGAAGAAGTTATCTTTTTCCAAAAGGAAAAACGAGAGTAATTCCTTATCCTAACAGTTAAGGAATTCACCTGGGATATAGCAGCAGCAGGTGCCAGTCCCTCGACTGTGCCTTGCCAGATACTGTACTTTCCTGCTATTGGCTACTCTCATGCCAGTTCAGTGGTTTTGATCTGAAGTTATGCCTGGCCACAAAATATTTCAAAACTAATGTTTACTTAAGCCAGAATTTCCCACAATGATTTCAACAACTCAACATTTTCCAATCTTACTTCATGTTTTACAGAGTATTTCCAAGCTGTCAAGATTCAGAGTTTTTTCCATTGCTGACAACTCAAAACAGCAGGACTCTAATATTCAAAACAAAGCCTAGAAAGAAAACGTTTTTGAGCTAGCCTAGTACTAGATTAATGATATGCCACAGATAAAAAGTTAAGTATCTAGACACGACTAACAATTCTAATCACAGATGAGACAGTTGGCTACGCTCTGCCATTTTACGCCCTTGGAAAATAGTGAAGGTCATTTAAGTGCACAAATGTGGGATGCTGAACCTACTGGCCAAAAAACAAATTCCAAACTCTAGAAAACATAGCACCAGGATGGAGCACACATAACCACATCACTCAAAGACTGACTGTGAATCTTTAAGGCAATGCCTATGGAAACGAATAAAAGGCCCAACAGGCGCCAGTAAGAACTGGATTTTTCTTTCTGTGACACCATTTGTTTTCTATTATGAATATTTGCATCTTAGGTTAACATTCCTCTGAGATAAGCCCTCATACCTGATAGCATTCATCCCCAGGCCAGGCCACAGATCTATGTCCCTGGCACCCAACATCTATTTCTGTCTGGGATCAAAAATACTCCCAAGAAACACATTGTGTTTGGTTTTTTTTGTATAGAGACCTGGTCAGAAAAATTGTCCAGGAAGAGAAAAATGAATTGTGATCCTGGAAAGAGACCCTGAGCATGTATGAAAGACCATATGGTAATGATCAAAGTTGAGGAAAACCAAAAAGCTGCCTTCCACCTGCAAAACAGAATTGTCTGAAGATAGTGAAATGGGAATGCTTTGAAGATAAGCCATCATATAGTGTGGGAAAAGGAGGCAAGAAGCGAAACCTGGTATTGAGACAATTTCGTAAGGTGCACTCTGCGATTGGTGGGTGGGGGAGCCAGGTGCAGATTACTTTCTACCTTGTTCTAACATGTAAAAATCAGCCGAAGTGCTAATTGTATTTGTTACCTGCTTTTCCTTATAACCTGCCTTCCAGTAGATAGAAAGCAGGCAGAAGAACTGAAAATTCTCTCAGCTCTTTCTTCCAAAGTATTTCACATAATGGCATCTGCCCTTTCTGAAATGGGATTCCTATATTGTCTCTGTGGTCTTCTCCTGGCTCTCTTCAGGAACATAAAGACTTAAATTCAAACATGGACTCTGCAGGTTCTCTCTCATGTGCTTCTTAATCAGTCTGAAATCTGAAGGTAATCACTGATGGGAAGTTAGGATGCTATTTTTGAGCTCACATTGACAGGAGTACATCTAACTCTCTCCACAACTCTAATGCACTATGCACCTATGCCTCCTTCAAAAAGCATATAGAATTTGAGACATAGGCAGGGCTTTGATACTGACCCAAACTACTAGTCTGGAATTAAAAAAAAAAAAAAAAAAAAGCATTTCTTAGCCGTTCTTTGCAGCAGAGGTGGATGCTTCAGCCATCATTTTTAAAGGAGGCAGAAAAAAACAAACCTGAAGGAACTTGAGATAGTAAGACAAAATAAAAATATGCAATTTAAGCTGTGCATAAACAAAGAGGTTCAGATATAAAAATTCAATAGTTTTGTCATCCCTCAGATGATATTTTACTTATCAGTAATTAATTATCTCTCAGATGTGAAGAATGGTATTGATGATTGAACTTCAGGTGTTTACAGTGCAGATGGCAGTAGCTTAACTAGCTTCTGTTTATAGTCATGTTAAGTGGTTATAAGAACATAAAGGTGGTTATGATGGCTCTGTCTAGCCCAGGTCCTGTTTCTGATGGGGAGTGAATGTAGACAGCAGTCTAGCTCCGTAGGGATGCTTGCCAAGATGCATACCTTTGAGTATTCTCACAGCCTCCAGACACCTATGCTTTAAGGACTTCCATGCTGGAGGTGGCTTCTATGTGTTTAATAACTCGTAATGGTATTTTTTTTACTAATAGCTTGTTTAGTCTCTCGTAAGAGACATGAACACATAGCATTCACATCCACCCATGGCAACAGACAAAAAGGTACTTCTAAAGCTCAATGCATCTCACCTTTTTGGATTTCTCCACTACCTAAATGAATCAAAATCCACCAGCCACTAAAGCAATCCAGTTTAAGTGTCCATATCCACATTGTGGACAGGCAGGTAGTTTTCACATCACCTCACTTTAAAGCAGATTCTGTAAGATGTTGGCATTTGTAGTTTTGCACAAAGTTAAAGTGATGGGCTGCAGCAAAGTTGTTTTCAATTTACTGTTATTTTTAAAATTTGGATTATATTCACAGTGGCAGGTTTTGGTTTTTTATACCTAGCTATTTAAAGTAATTTTGTTTAAATCGTTTTACTTACATAGTTATTACACTTGTGCAAGTGCAGCTTGTGGAATCTAGTTACTGCACATTCTCAATGCTGTGGTTCAGTACTTCCTCTTGAGGCAAATGCACCTTTTGCTCCAAAGTTCTTTTATATATAGCTGCAAAAAGCAGTTGCAAATTTAGTAGCTTCCTTTATGGTGTCTCAGTGAGGCTTCTTCATTTGTTATACATCTGTTCTACATTCCTGGTAAAAGGACTTTGCTATCAGTACCCCAATAATAAATTGGTTGCCAGAGAGAGAGAAAAAATGCACCATCAGAACACTGTAACTGGAATGATCAACGCAATGGATCAATGTATAAGGTAGTCTTCAACGTAAAGGGCACTGTAACTGCAGCATTTCCCCAGCCATGTCACTCAAAAATATTTTATCAAGCACTGTGCAGACATCCCAAGTGAAGCAATAAAAGTAGTCAGGTGGGGAAAAGGGGAAGAAAGAAACTCCAAATTTAATTCTGAGCAGCTTTGTAATTTTGACAGAAAAACCCTATTTGGCAACAACATCAGATCACATGTAAACCAAAATAGTGAAACAACCAAGAATGGACCAGAAAATGTGCTGTAATAAGCAGAGAATTTATTAGGCTCCGCTTGTCATAAGCTGTATGTTCTAATTTAAATTTAGAATATTTCCCAGTTTGATGTTTTACTTCCCTTAGCTGGTTAAGGCAGAGGGCAGCAATGACAAGCTTTCATTTAATTAGAAAAACTATCTCAGCACTCACTACAACTTTGCATACTCTAACAGACAACCAAGGCATGCTAATAGATAACTTCTTTATGTGATAGACGTGCTAAGGATTTTCTCATTTTCTCTACCTAGTAATGAATTAAAACATCTTCCCATATTTATAGGCACAATACCAGAATAAAAAGATTTCTTCACTTCTTCTGATTTAGGAGTACCTTTTTAAGAATAATTGTACTTACCATCAAGCCATTGTTTTATCAGGGTATTTTAGGATGGTGAACTGTATGTATAATATGAAAATATTTAACCTCATTTAAATATTTCTGCAATCTTAGACAATAATTTTGAAACTGTGGAATTCAGCCAAATAAGGGTATATAAGTTGTTTTTAAAAATCTGATTACTGAAGATCATGATTGTCAGTAGCAATTCTCAATTAGCTTCAAAGTGGAAATTGTTTGTGGTCATTTCTTCACTCTAAAGAAGGTATTTATTAATCACAGAACACTGACAAATGCAATAGCAGGAAATATTTGAATGCCATACCAGCAAATAGCACTAAGAACAGACACTCTTTGCCAAATCAGGATATCCACCTGAACACACTCAGCTTTGGCAGTGACTAACAGTGACTGACAAAGAAAGAACGTGGATACTCCAAGGATACCCTTTCCAAGCTGTCAGCAGTTTTTTTCTAAACAGTAGACTACTTTATGTTTAATGCAAACTTTCATTGCGTGCATTTCCTGGTTTGAATTTGAGCTGGGTTAAAGTTAGTTCTGATAGTCAAAAGGTTGACAATGAATTTCAAAATCTGCTATGTGAAAATGTACTCATTTTGAAGCTGCATCCTCATGAGTTTGTTGATCTGCCACTATGACCAACAGTGAATAACTATACACTATTCTCTGCACCACTTGTGATTTTAAAGCTACTACCATACTCATCCTCAGTTCTCTCTCCTGTAGACTGAAGAACCAATTCAACCCTTCAGATATGCTCCTCAAGCAAAAGCTACTTGTCTTTAAATATGCTGTATATGTGTATTTATGCTCTGTAACTTGATAAATCAAGACCTTTTTGAAAGCTCTCTGTAAATCCAAATGGACTAGTTGAATCATCTTGGACCCATATTCACCAACTCCTCTGAAGAACAGGAATGTGAATTACATAAAAAATAACCAAACTGATGCAACATTTTTAAATTGCATCTGCTCACATCACTAGGTATAGAGACTTTTTTGTAGGGGGGAGGGGGGAACTCACAACAAATTCCAAACAATCAAAACCCCAAAGCCTGTCACCTGTTATTCAAGTAGAGAGAGTTTTAAGAAAAATGTTTAAGCCAGAGATAACAGTTACAGAAAATAAGCCACAGATAATAGTTACATTGTTTGAAATATTAATTCCTTCAGGACTCTCACAATGCTGTCTGACCTTTACATTTATTCTAATCAACTTGTCCAAAAACATTTTCATTCAGATTTTCTGTGCAGGAAGCGTTCAAGACAGGGACCTTTTTATCTTCCCTCATGATGAATGCGGATATGAAGAATCAATATTTTAAATCCAACCAAAATCCGTATTTTAATACCATTTCAAAATAATTTGCCTTTTTTTTTTTTTGTTCTAAGTTGATGTGGGCACATTTATTTCAGCAATCTTGTGATGTTGGTGATATGCTCCAGGATTAATCAATTAAAAATAAATCCCTCTTGGAATGTAGGGATAAGAACAAGGACTTACCAAAGCAAGCTACCTCACCAGACACACCACAACTGATACACCATCCAACCCTACAAAATTATTTTTTTTATGTTATTTCAGGTTTATTTGCACTTTTGAGTTTGGTTTTTTTTTCTTTTTGGAATAACAAAATATATTGGCATGGCCAGTAAGCAAACAAAGTCAGATAACTCTATCTATGGTAAAACCAAACTACACAAGGTCCTGGTGTGAAATTTAGCAAAAACTAAAGTTAGTCCAAATTAGCTTCTCCTTTTCTACCACATGACAAAACATTCTAGATAAGGCTAATTAATTTTTCCATTTCATATTATCACTGTCTGATCATAGTCTGATTTGTTTTAAATTATCAGTCAAGATGCATATTTAAGGAATACACTGCTAGAAATCTGAAACTGCTTTTAGTTTCATGACAGTCTTTAGGTTCCATTACAACATCATGACTGTGAGAGTTGCAGGGCCCTTGTTATACTAAAATTGCTCACTGGAATTACGAATGCTGTCAATCTTCAAAATAACTTGGTATCCTGCAAATGTCATTTTATCACAACAGAGCTATACAAAATACATCGTATATGCACCAACATTTTGAAGGCTGTCCTCTACTGCAGAGTAGATAGTAATCTGTAGTCAGCAACAGGGAGCATTTATTTCCAGCGTTTCAGTTCGGCTTAGGTAAAAGAAATGCCATAAAAGGTAAAGATTATGACCATTCTGAGCATTCAGAAAACAGCTAATCAAGGTTGGTTTGGGTTTTGGTTTTCTGTGGCTCATCATGGAATTAATACAAACAGGCATACATTTAACATTACATAATTCATTGCAAGGAATGTAACATCTATGTAAGGCTCTTCTGCAATGCTGGCATGCAATTGTCTTTTAAGTCTTAAATTCACCTCTGGTTGTTATTGTAAAGTGGTAGGTCACCTCAGATGCATACAAATACCACTGGGTAAAGAAGATGTTCTATCTGTTTGGGAGCTATTAAACTTCTTTTCCCATACTGATTTTGATATTTTCAGAGGTATGAAATATTGCCATGAAAAGCTTTGATTAGTTGGATCCAGCACAGCTACTTCTACCACCAAGATAAGTATCTAATCTCTTTCGGCATTTGTA
>WTSP01009553.1:0-13246 GCA_025331215.1 Actenoides lindsayi | reverse complement strand
AAGATTTATAATGGTTGAGTTTTGTTGATGTAGAATAATAAACTTTTCTGTATATGTGTCAAATAAGACAGCTTCAAATCAAAATGACAGTATTGTCATGAAAATCTCTGACAAAGTCCTTACAGTTTACAGGAATTCTAGCCACATGGTAAAATGTAAGTAGTAAAGTAGTATATCTATATAGAGAAAAAATATAAAAATCTCATGCATCCAACTTATATTTGCATTTCCAAATAACAGCATATTTAGCTAAGATCAGTACCTTTCTGGATATTTGAGGTTTTATTACTATGAGCAACACTGAAACAATCAGTGTAATATTTAAATAGGTTTGGGGTTTTTTTAGATTAGTTATGTCTCCTCATTTCAGATCTTCAGGATATTTACATAACTTTGTGGGAAAAAACCCCAAACCACAAAAAAACCCAACAGAAGCTAAGTATTCTTATTTTATATCTAACCAATTTTAAAAGATGCAATTGAGAGCTGAGAAGGATTTACTGCTTCAGGTAACCAACAACCTTTTTTACCTGATGCAGCCATACAGTAACACCACCACAAATGTAATCATTGAAATTTCTGGTTGTCAACACTTTTTTCAAACTCTTCCAGATCAATGTTGTGAGCTAAAATCTGCTTTTAAACACAACAGATCATTAATCATATGACTAACAAACCCAAGTGCTTACTGTAAGAAGTGTTAGAAAAAAGCAGATTTACAGGTAGACATTTCAAACTTGAAATTTACAGGACTAGTAAGAGCCAAATATACAAGAAAAGTATTTCCAAATTCAATAATACTCACGTAGATGCCCAGCCCATTAAAGGGTTCTCCCAGCGCTCCCTATTATCAAATTCCATCTTCCATTTCTTTGTATTATTAACTCCCGCTTGCATTGCATTACGTGCTGGAACAAAAATGTGAACTTTTCTGGTTTTGATGTGCTCATCTGGAACACCAGTTAAAGCAGTGATATCCTATGAAAAAACGCAATGGAACTTGTTAAAAAAGGGTTCATGTAAAAGGCTTGTAAAATAATGCTGTTTATGCTTTTTACATTATTTCATACTTGGTTTTTATTTTTATGTTACAAAAAAGAAAAATAAACCGCAGGAAAGTATGTTATGAGTCCAGCTGTATAGAAGTGGAGCTGATACACATTGGGGCTTCTATCACTCTGCTCCCCTAGTAGAATTAGATTTTGCATGGATCAATTACCTGAACCTGCTCATCTCTCAGTTACAGGATTGGTAGTGACAGAGAGGGGACAGGGCATTCCTTCCCATCCTCTGACCACAGCTGCAAAGTCAGGAATGCTTCAACCTGCACCAGCTAAAGCACATACAGAAATCTATAAACTCCTTTTTCTTCCTTGAAGAAAATATTAGAGTGCAGACTGAAACATTGACAAATCCCAAAATTTTACATTACCATTAGGAACCTAAGCTTCATGTGAACAGGATTATTCACCAAAATCCTAGGCAGCCAACTATGTGCTGCAGTGTAAAGTGCTTTCACTTGGGCTTCAGTCTGTATTTAATTAAGAGGCACCAACATCTACACTGACTCAAGGAGCTATGCTTAGCATGAAGAAAGAGGCAGGAGGTTATCTTTCACACTGGAATGTATTGATTGAGACTGCAGAGCAGGTACTAAATTTCAGCTCTTTTTTTTCTCTGTCCATTAGTTATTATATAAAATTTACATCCTTGTCTTGTTTCAAGCTATGAGTATCAGCTTTTGAGACTCAATTCTTTTGTTGATATTCAAGATCAAGAGAGGAACATTTGATACTGGTAACGTTCTTCAGTATTTTCTTGAAGGACAAAAGGATTCAGGACATTCCAACCTTAAAAAAAACAACCCAAACCAAAAAGGCTTGTATATTTTCAGTAGTAGCCCTCCTCTACTAAGGTCGGCTTGTAAGACCTCAACAAATAACCCTAACAAAGATGAAAACTGAAGCACCACAAAACTAGGCAAAAAAAATTCACTGACTTTTAACAAAGAATAAGATATGGAAAACTGCACAAGATTTCTGTGAAAAATTACCCTCAGCAGCATCTGATATAATCAAAGTGAACTTTCTTGCTAAAAACTAAACAGCAATTACATAAAATTAACCTGTCAGTTCACCCCAGTAAAGATTGAAATCAAACATCAAATCCATCTCTAAGGATGCTATACTACTCCTGTTCCCTACACACTTAAAAGGCCAGTTGGGACTTCTTGGTCTCCCTTCCTGGCCTCCCCTCCCCTCCTCTCTCCAGGAGCAAACAGTAAACTCATGAAAGTGAAAAACTGCAGCAAAATCCTGGGCATATTGAACTCATCTTGCCAGTACTGCCATGACTTGAATTTAAAAGGCAAGGAAGTTTAAATAAAACACTGTGGCTTTACAAGTCTGTCACTACTCACTTTATGGGATTTTGTTTTGTGGCAAAATTAAAAGTTCTTTGTGCTGTCACCAGATCATCCTTTGAAATGAGGCAAGTCTCATTTTTCGGTTTAGTTCAGAAAATAAATTTTGGGAGATCAATCCCTCAAAAATACACAAGGGAGCAAGTTTAAAGCATTTGACTTGTATTTGCAATTAAAACAGCAGGGGAAACAAACAAGCATGCACACTAATTTTCCAACTTTTGACATTTCTACCCAGACTACCAAAAGAAACTGTCAAAATATCTTAACAATTCCATTAAAAATGCTTTCATTAGGACTATGTAATGTTTATTTTTAATGTGAGTTTCGCAGCGATATGAAACATTACCAGTCACTAGAATGTTGCAACATGCATGTAAAGCACCTCCTGACAGACTGGCAATTCTGACTTCTGAAGCTTAAACCACGGTTTTACAACAAAACATGTTAAAGTTTTCCCATTTGAATTGGCCAAGTGCTTTGTTTAACAAAAAAGGAGGTTTTACCCGCAGTAAAGTAGGCTTCTATGTTTCATCTTGTCTGTTTAGATTAATGTTACTATATTAGCCTTTGTTTCTGTATTTAACATGCCTATCAAGAAAATGTAAGAATATTTACAAAAAAGTCCTTTTACCCCTCTAAAAAATCTGCTACATGCAGGTTTGTTATCATCAAATACCTTCAAATAGGCAAGGTTCAAAATAGCTCAAAAATACAAAATTTGTTAAACTATTTCTTATGTTTAGCAAGTCTATATGTCCATTATGAATTTTCAGCTTCAGATTTAAGGGCTTTTTTACTGTTACAGAATTATCTGGAATTATTAAAATAAGATACTATGTTAAATAACATCATGGACATATACAATTTCCTCTTTTGAAGCCTCCACACCAGAGAATCATAAAAATACTACACAGTATTGCATACAGAATACAATTTAAAAAGAATATTAAAACACAGCAAATCTTGTATTTATGAGGTACCTGTAGTAAAGAAATGCCTAGACTTCTTCATCTGTAGGAAAATAAACCCTAAATCCAGAGAAACCATAAGAGCCTTCAAGACATGTTATTTTGGGCACCCAATTCACTCCAAATCAAAGTTATTTCACTAAAAATATAGGATTCATCCTATATAAATCCTTTTAAGGTGAAAACTAAAACCTGCCTACTTTCTGAAAGTAAAATATCTAGTGTTGCTAGTTCTTCATACTTTGATTCATTACAGCTAAAATTTCCATGCCTTCTGGGAATCTAGCAATTGTTTATTGATATCCTCCCCATTTTAAAGCTGGCAATTGAACAGACAGTTGTTAGGACAATGAGTTTCTCGTTTCTGAAGCCCAAGTTGTCCTGACATAAAATCACTGTTTTTGCTTGCTGTAGACATGTAAGGTACTGTAGCATAGCTGAGCTGTTGCCAAAGATATGGAATAAAAAGGCTTGGCATCTATCACATACTTGACACTTAAAGAGCACAGAAGCTCTAAAATTCCTATTCCCTGTAGGCGCACTCTTAGTCTAGACAAACTGATTTCTCACACTTTTAAAATGCATTACAACACTCTATTGTGATCATTTCATCCACAGAGCTCCAGCTAGTGACAGAAGAACCTGTCCTTTAAGCGACATTTCAATGGGCTAAAGCTCCCGCTCCAAGATGCCATTAAAACAATACAATACTTGAAAAGAACTATGCTGCACTGAGTTGAACTCTTTACTGTGTCTTCAGTGCTTTGTTCTGAGTTCAAGTTCTCACTGAAACTACCTGCGAACCAGCTTTCCAAAACAAAGATGTTTTTGACAGCTAGTTTCACATTACTATCTCTGGTTTTTTGTTTGGTTTGTTGGGTTTTTTTGTTGTTTTGGGGGTTTTTTTAAGTGTTCCTTACTGAATTTTGCTATATTAGCATATTAAAATATTAGTGTTCAGCATTAAAATTTCTAAATAGTAAGGTGACAATGTAAAAGATAAGATTTACTTTACTAAATTAACAACCTTGCTTCACATTTTTAACACAGGTTATCACCTAAAATGTGTGTTCTGACATTGTTTTCCTTAGTATATATGGGGGGGAGGTAACAGCAATCTTTTAATTTTTTTGTCATAATTAAAAAAAAAAAAGAGAAAAAAACCCCAAACACCTCATTCTGAGCTATTTTGCTGCTTCCTGTAATAAGTGAAATGGGACAAAACACTCGCTGTTTTTAAACAGTAGAAATCACATTAAATTGCTTACAAATAAAGAGAAAGTTTTGTCTTTATTATAACCTACACTATTTAAGAACAATTGTCATGGTGGAAAGCCTGGTGATGCTGTTCTGAAAAGAGTAATAAGAAATGATAAATGTGCTATACAGCAGGGAGGAAAACTGTTTCTCAGAGGCAATGTCAGAGGAAGCAGTATTTGGCATATAGATGACTTTTAAAGGAAACAAGATTTTCCGTCTTTTAAATACTTCACTAATAGCACAAATTCCAATTTGGGGACAAGAAATGCAACCCTATAATTAAAATTCAAGGGGAAGAGACAAAATGCTTGAAAGTATCTCTGAAAACAAGTGTTTCTGAATAGATGGGTCAGGTATTCATAAAGGTGTCACATTTCTCCTATGACATTTCTTTCCACACATAGACAAAAACTGTACATAACCATTATCAACTATCTACTGCTTAGCACCCCTTCCCCCCTCTTTTTTTTTTAAATAAAGGAAATAGGGAACAAGCAATGGGAAGTTGGTGTCAAAACACAGAAAAACCTCCCAGCAAGCTTCCAGCAACCACCCAGGACTTAAAGTCTTGCTAGCCATTCTCTTTTCAATACCAGAATTTCACACATTTCAATGACTATTATGACTTCAAAGAATCAAATTTTCATCATTGTCCGTCATCTGCTGGTTGATTTGTATAAAGGCGTTCTTCTGCATGCACTCCAGACAAAGGGCTCCTTACTTTTGTGGCTATATATCAAGTTTAAAAGTTCTGTTTGTGACAGTTGTGTCTGTGGTAAATTAGAGTAACACTGAAGGAGTGCAGCTGCTCTGCAGGAACCTCCTTTTTGGCATCATTTCACTTAAATAAAAACTGAATAATTAGCTTCTGCCTTTATTACACCGCAAAAATGCCACTGGCCTCAGTAATTACTTCCGGTTGCCCCACCTACTTAACCTCAATAGTTTACACTTCTTAGAGAGGAGGGAAAGTAGAAGTTTTCTGTACTTCACGGGAGTTTACAAAAGCCTGTGCTCTTCTCCATCCCCAACATGTTTTATCAGACTAATTGCATAAAGTTTTGCTATAAATTCATGTTGCTATAAACTTTCTTTAAAAGTTGTTATATCAAAGCACAGGACATCTTGCATAATACCCACTAAATAGCTGCTATGAAAGCTTTTTATTTAATGTGCTTAGCTGCTTAGGCTGTAAGTCAGGGTAAGAACATCTACATTTCTACACTTATACGGTATTTTTGAAACAAATGTAAGAGAAGAGAATCTAGGATGCAAATTGTAAGTGGAAAAATGGAGCAGAATAAACTAAACATGGCCAGACAACATTTATCTAACAGCTACAGACATAAGAAGAGGAAAAAAGCATTTTTGCCCTTAGGAAACTCTGTATCACACAAAATACAGGGGTTTTTTTCAGGCTTCACAATCATTTTGCATTATCACAGTAATCTGTGAACAACATGGTGTTACCCATAATGTGTTCTACCATCTAACCATCCTGCAGAACACTTACTGAAGAAGTTGAGAAAATCAGTAAAAGAGCTGCATTTTCATAAAGAAAACTGAACATTGTAAAGAGGACTCAATAATAATGACTGCATGAAAGCTTCTATTTAAAGAATAGAAGAATCTCTTTCCATAGAGATTTCCACAAAAGAGAAACTAGATACGGAGAAAAGGATATGCTGAAACATGGGTGTAGCAGAAGCAGAAATTGTCACATTACTGGAATCAACCTAGGTCCATTATAAAACTACTTTTCAGCCCACTGAATACCATTATGCAAAAGGAGGTGTCAGCATCCAAAGCAGTCCAACATTTTCAAGAGCTGGTATCTTCAGCAAACTCTATTAATCTGCTTCTATTTCATAGCCAAGGAGATACTACTCTATTCATAGCCGAGGAGATACTACTCTAACAGCTAAGGTGGCTAAGCATTTGCTGTTCTTGCAAAGCCTCCTTGAGAACTTCCCTATCATTCCACTGCACAAAGGCTCACTCCACTTTCCCATTATTCTGTATGCTATACATTATTCTATGCTGCCTGTATAACATACTAACAAGCATAATGGCATAACACACATACACACACACACCATTGAACCACAGTCATGTGGATTTGTTCAGAGCGAACATGAGTAAAGAGTAAACAGGAATAATGGATTTGACTTCTAAAAATCCCAGGTGCTTTTGTCAAATTGGAACATGACTTCACACTAGTAAGCAGAAAACTTCCCCGTCACCAATCATTCTTTCACATCTTAAAACACTTATAGTCTGCATTACATTCCCCAATTTTGTGTTCCCATTTGTGTCCTGCAAAAGACATAGAAAGATTGTATTTATAAAAGTTGCTGATGGCCAAAGTTATGGCAAAAGCTGCCGAGCTGTGCTTTTGTTATTTTAAACCTCAATACTAAAAATAAAACAAAAAAATCTCAGATTTGACACTGTTCAGTGCCCATGACAGGTCTCTATACAGAGAGGCATTTTTCTTGACAAACATGCAAAAAAACCCCAGCATTCAGCCTGCATTCTTGATGGACAGGTAAACAACATTTCAGAAATTTTAAATGAAATATTCAAAACACGTAAGTCCTACTTTCAGCACAGACAGATATTTCATGCTCAGTATAGTTTTTCTGCCAAGAAAGAATCAAGGAGCAAGACAAAATGATTATTTATTTATTAATAATGTGTTTGAGTTTTTTTTCCTGTAACAGTATGTCTTAGTTTTGTAAATGTTGTCTGGGTAAATACCATGCAATTAAAGAGAAGGGGAAACAAATGTCTGGTTTTACACTTTGCAGTTTCTCCATATAACTGAAATCAGGAAAATCATTAAATGGCAGAAAGTAGTAGTGGCTGGGGAGAAGAACATAGTTCATAACATAGTTCACATTCTGTGATTCTATAAAAGACTGATATTGCTACTATCAGTGAACAGAGACTTCAGTGTGGTCATGACATTCTTCAAACTGAGGAAATGATAAACAGTGTGCTTATCTCAACGTGGAAAAAAAGTCTGAATTACATGCAGTAGATCCTGCAAACCACTTTTTATTGTAACACAGAAAGATTTAGAGAGGACATACGTTCTAGATCTCATTCAAAGCATATGTAAGCAAATCTTTTGCTTCTGCACACAGAAGTGGCTGGGATTATTTTTATTACCTGCTAGGCATTTTAAAATAAAGAGATTTCTATAGCAAAGAGCTTTCAAGCCCTCCAAAGGAACTTCGCAATCCTCAGATTAAAAAAATGTGCAAAAAAATCAGTTAGTTAAGACTACAGCAAGGGTTTTAAACCATAAACTTTCCAATAAAAGATGAAGTTTAGTTTAGCTGCATTTAGAAAAAGAAAGATACCTGAACAAATGAAATAATCTGATTCCTCCTAGAATAATATACAGTTATAGCAACACTCTACTGCTTTACTATGATAAGCAAATGTTCTTACAAATACTGTTTCTCAGTTGGAAAAAAAAACCCAGAAAACAAAACAGGCTAGAAGGAGCTTTAAAGGGAAGAAGACAGAAGTACTAGCAGCTCAAGCCCACCTGGAATAGCCAGCTTTCTACTGACTCCCCTGATTAGTTCACTTTTGTATATACTATTAAAGAAAAAGTAAATTGTAGTTCACTCAATAGTTCAGAGATACTATATATTATTTCAAATTCAATTTCTCCAGTTTGCATTCCAGCAGGCTGACTTGCAAAACTAAACATTATACTTCAAGAATATCTTTGTGAATTAATCACTGAAGATGACTCTTGAACTTGCAGTCTATAAAAAGTAGTTCTCCATCATGGACACCCACAGCTCCAACTAGCAGCTCAGGGTGAGGTCTTCCATATCTTAGGTGAGAGCCAAATCACACGCTACTCTTGCACATTGGGAATAATTCCTGTCTTTTTTGTGTGCTTCTGATGCCATTTTAGTGAAGTCCTTATTTTAACCATTCATTAAAAGTTACCTGTATTTACAAAATAAATCATACGACTTAAGTGAAACTTGTAAAGTTACTGTTTTTCAGGAATTCTGTCAGAAACAAGAAAATTAACAGCTCTGATCTACTTTATGCCCATTTGAAAAGCTTACAAAGCTTCCTTTAAAGCATCCATGAAGAAATTTTCCAAATAAGGTCCAGGCAGAGTTCCCAAATACAGGTACCACTTGTTTCATCATCTTCAGCTGTTGGAGGGAAAGACATCTGATCTGTTTTAAATGTATTGCTGGGCTGCCTTTTCTGAGTTTTGTGAAAAGCTCCCTTAGCAGTTCAAGCCACAAAAAACTGAAGGAAGGATGATGTCCAGAGCCTAGCAGTGAACTGGGACACTACTTACATGCTGGCAGTGCAATTGCTGCTGGGAAGCAGGAACACCTTGGCCAGTTCATACTCTAATCTGGACAGCAAATATCTCAAAGTCTGAACTGCTGAGTTCAAATTCGAATATACAGCAAAGTCTTAAGACTTGATAACTTTAGTAATTTCATAGAATGAAGTTGTAAGAAAGGCTATCACTACAGTATATGAAACGTACATTGTGGATTCAGTTTTAAGTAGTTAATAATCTCCCTGACTGGCAGAAAGAGCAAAGAATAATACATTCTTTTTAATTTTTTTAAATGTCATTATCATGCATTCTGATGATCTTTTCCTTTCACCTCACAACTATCCATTAATTCCTTATTTAACGTTAGTAACATTTAGCTTTAAGGGTTAAAATGTAACAAACTATTTAGGCTTTTATTAGACACATTCATCAAAGATGGGGGTGGGGAAAATAAAAAGTACTTTAGTTAAAACTTCAAGTAGTCAAGTTAAAGTTGACAATACTGCCTGCTACTAAGAACAGTATTAAGAAATCCTAAATTCATGTAAACCACTGTCTGCCTTGTGATGCATGTTGTCTAGTCTTTACATCTCCTCTATAAAGAAACTGA
Source organism: Actenoides lindsayi (assembly GCA_025331215.1). Lineage (NCBI taxonomy): Eukaryota > Metazoa > Chordata > Aves > Coraciiformes > Alcedinidae > Actenoides > Actenoides lindsayi. The sequence continues at coordinate 3,647 of WTSP01009553.1, read as the reverse complement.
TTTCAGTACCAGATCTTTGCCACACAGTAACAAGTGGTGTGAGACACCTAAGAAAAACAGGAACAAATCCCCAATCAAGGAATGCAAATTTAGAGCAAAATCCCTGCTTGTGAATGCTTTTAAAGAAGAAAAGTTGCATTTAAGAAATTACAAGGAAGACAGATCTGTTAAAGCTGCCCTTACTCTAATGCAAGATGTAATGCTTCTATGTAATATGCATGGACTTTAAAAGTTGAAAACAAGTACTTAATAGTGTACACAATTTCCATACACAGCAGGTAGCTAAGCAAGAAAAGAAGTGACCCTTGTTGAAGAGATTCACAATAGAGAACTGTTATGCAGTGTTAGCATACTGAAGGTCTATGCATCAGAGATGTTGTGGCTATTAACAGCTTAAATGTTCACTGTATTTTGTTAATTAGAGCATACAGCTTTTAAGCCTTAAATGTGTTTTAGAAGGTTCTTTTCTAACACTAAGGCAGTCTTTATTCCCTGGTGGGGATGGGAAGGGTTGATGTGGCTTCAACTGTTTCAACATCCATCAGCAAACCACACAGCTGAGTATCACTGGACCAAAATGGTTTATTTAAATTTCTCTATAAGGTTAGTTAAATGGAAGCTTTCTACAATCCCTCTCATGAATGATACCTAGAACATATCAAGTGTTACTTCACAAACTGTCTGTCCTTGTAATTTGTGCTTTGGCCTTTATATGCTTGGCTTCTAAGGTTATCTGTAGAACAGAAATCACTGTCATGTAGTTCCTGACACAATAGAGAGAAAACCATCACCAATTACATTAAGTAATTCAGGTTGATACACTACAGCTTTCAGTTCTCTATTGTGAAGGGCGGGGTGGGGATCAAAGGAGAGTACAACGTACAATTGTGTTTACTAAACAGTGATAAACAAGTAAGAATTTGTATTGGAAACAGATATTACAAACAAAAATATTCAACTTCTGACTTATCACAGAACCAGAACTAGTTGACCCAAGAGTGCTTTCAAATGGAGCAGACATGGCAACAAAAACTGTCCTAAGAAAATGCATGGAAGAAAAAACAGAAACAAGAAGAATAAAGAATAAAATAATAGTGCAAACCACAATCATAATCTTAAAAACTCTTCTGCCTGGCTAACATGATACTCAGTGAAAACTTTAGAATACATGATTTATGATGATAATGTTGGCCTTATAGAAAAATGGTTTTGTTTATTTTTACACTTTAATATACATGCATATATATAAAATGAATCTGAAAGAAAAAACATTCACTCCTTCAGACATCTGTAATCAGAATTACTTACCATAGTCTTAATTTTTTTAAATATTTGCAATGTATTTATAACACCTTTTTAAAAAATACTGTATTTGGTATGTCTTATCAGTATTTTGTAAAAATTCCTTACAGCTCAGCTTCTTCTCACTTGTTAACCCAGTTTTCAGTCTAACAGTGTAAAAGTTACTACCCTATCAAGCAAAGATTTTCTTTTGCACTAAACATAAGCCAATGGCTTTATGGAGTGAACAGAACTGAGAATTCCAAACAGATACATAAGAGATTGAGCAATTTCCCTATTGTGCATGCTTCACACCACAAGAAGTAAACTGCATATTAAAACTCTGGATCTGAACATCAGATGCTCTCTCCATGGTCGCATATCCCCACTTAACAGAGGTTAATGTTCCTAATTTGAGAAAGCAGCCATGAAAGTAGTTCAAAGATACCTCATATGCCATCAAGAACTGGAAAAGCATCTGATTCCACTTCATCATGGACTTTCTGAGAAAAAAGATACAGTACTGAAGAAGCACCAAGCTCTCCTGCAGTATGACCAAGATGTACAAGGATTCTCACAAGATTACTGGGCTTTCCAGACAAGGAAAGCTTTTCCCTTCTGACTTGATAAAATGATTCTACTAGAACTTCATTACCAGAAACAGCTTTCAAATCTTACATAGAACTTTATAAGCCAGAATACTATTTGAGTCTTAAATCTGCAATTTCAATATACTTCAAATATGCAGAAAGACACATTTGACTGAACAGAAAAGCAAGCACTCTACAAGGACTTGTTTATTCACTATTCCTGACAGGACAAGAAGAATTTATGTCATCTACAGAAATATTTCCTAACAGGGAATTATAACTTAGGTGTTCTAGAAAAGGTTCAGATAATGGTTTTGTTTTATGAGAACGTAAAAATACTATCTAGACTTTAAAAATCAAAACTACTAATCAAAACAGCTCCACAAATGAAGTTGTTACTCCTGTTGATTAATTGACTGGATCAATGGTTTCCTCTCATTCTTTCCAGCAGATTAGAAACACTGCTTGCATATTTAGACTTACAAAACCAAAACAAGTATTTGCATGTTGAATAACCTTTTGGAAGCCAGACAAACTAAACATGGCACAATGATACTCTTTTAATTTGTTGTGAGCAGCCATCATAGCAAGTCCTTCAAAACTAGTATTCTCTGACAGAAAATGAAATGAAATACTATGTAATGAAACAAAAAAAAATTGCCTGTGCACCCTTCAAAGAGACATATTCTTTGACCCAGTGCTCCAGACTAAAGCCTTGACATTTTTGCACAAGAATGCTGCACGAAGGAAGGCCAGACAAAACAGACACTCAAAATGTTAGAAGGTTGTGTAACCTCCATCTCAGACACTCCCCCTTTCAATGCTCAGCAGAGATAGCACTACCATACACCAAAAGAAAAGGCTCTCAGACAAAGAAACCCAAACCCTTCACCATTTATTGCTTTATGCAAGGTTCTGGGATACTTGCAAAATGTGTAGTTTACTAAACTGAAAACCAAAATTATTTCTAACTGAAATTTGGTAACATAGCAGTATTTATTGCTCTTAAAAGACAGCTAAAAGTGATCACAATTTCTTTACTTGGACTATCAGAGTTATAGTAAGCTTCTTTATTATGAGGTGTAACTTGCTGCCTGCAGACATTCCTAGAGAAAGCTCTTTATCAGTATCCAGCCAACCTGGTTTTCTAAACAAACTCAAGGTTCATCAAACTACAACTGCTTACAAAAACAAGTTGCAGCAAGCAGTATAGGCTGAACTGAGCCAGTATACTCCAACTGAAGAGGGATTTCACTGCCAAATAGCAAAATACAGTGAATATACAGTACTGAAAATGTGTAGAGTTAGATAGTCTGGTAACTATATATATAACTAGACCTGAGATTGTACTGTATTTAAGACCAAATGCAACTACCAGCCAAAAATATGAAGAAGAAATAGCCAAATTATTTCAATTAAAAACAAAAAAATGACTGCTTCGAAATAAATATATGCTCTGGCAGACCAGCATGGTGCACAAACTGTGAAGGATTATCATCATACTAACAATCATTAAAACATTTAAATAGTAAATTTCACAGTAGCTGCTTCACAATCATCTAGGACAGTTTTTTCCACCTCAGAGCAGTATTTCTTAGTTGTCACTGGGAGAAAAAAAAAAAAAAAAAAAAAAAAACAACCATAAAAACATTTAAATAGAAAATTTCACAGTAACTGCTTCAAAATCATCTAGGACAGTTTTTTCCACCTCAGAGAAGTATTTCTTAGTTGTCACGGGGAGAAAAAAAAAAAAAAAAAAAAAAAAAAAGAAGAAGA
>WTSP01009551.1:0-39946 GCA_025331215.1 Actenoides lindsayi | reverse complement strand
CAAAAAAAAAAATAAAATAATAAAAAAAAATTTAAGCCTATGGCACTCAGAAAAGCAAAACAAATACAGCACAGCCGGCCGCCGAGGTTGTGCTCCGCAAGCGGCCGCTGCCAGTCCTGCCAGCTCATCCTCCTCCAGCAGCCGCATCCCTGCGAGGGCTGCTGGGTGTGCGGAGCGAGGGCAGCACAGCACCCCAGCCCCAGTGGGCACCACAGCACCCCAGTGCCCACGGACACCACGTCACCCCAGCGCCCGTGGGCACCACAGCACCCTCCAGCATTGCCCTCCCTCTCCAGCCGCCAGCGGCTTTGGGACGCGCCCTGCGTGCCCCATTGGCGCCAGCGCCCACGCCACGGGGACGCCCCTGCCCGTACACCTGCTCATGCATAATTCAAGGCAGCCAGATAATCCTCTCGGCAGAGATCAACAAGCAGCTTCCTTGGAAGGTGACGTGTGACATGAGTTTCCTCAGAGGGCTGAAGGCTGTGCGTCTGGTTGGTTACAGCAGGCGCAGACACGACCTCCCTGCCCGCCCGCAGCTTCGTGGGACAGCCGAGAGCGGCGCGAGGCAAGGAGCGGCACCGCAGCCAGAGCTGTCATGCTCTTGTACCAGCACGCGGGAGTGAGATGATGAAGATAAAGAATGCCACTCCGGGCGACAGCAGGTTAATCAGAAAATCACATGTCTGAGAAATTATACAGGCGGGAGAGCTCGTGGCTTCATCTTTCAGTGTTTGGGCCGAGCCCGCCCAAGCGCGGCACCGATGGCGTGGGGCAGCTCACCATGGCAGCGAGCACGCGGGGACCTGCGCGCTGCTGAGGAGTTAATGCAGTAACAAATACACTTTTCTGAATCTCATTAAATATAGTATTAAATAACACATTTCCCTTTCTGCAGTATGCAGCTGCAGCATTTTACAGGAGGCTTCAGTCTCCCTGAAATGCTGGATTTTAACAGAGTCTTTTACACTTTGAAGATTATCCAGGTCTCTTAGTGCAAAAACTGGCAATCGCAATGGGGCAAAGAACAGGCTGACTTTAATCTCAGCCTTGGTAAAGAGCTTTCAATGTAGAATAAAGCTTGTGTCACAATTTGTCTGGGTTTTGGACCATCCCGATTAAAAATTCAGTGTCACAAAAAATAAATTTAGTTCCGCTTCTATTCTTAAGCAGCGCAAAGAACGTACGCGTAGGAATCGGGATCGACAGTGAAATGCAGCACTGGGGCCTCCCCCTCCTGCAAGTGGTGTGTGCTAGAACACTCAAACATAGGAAGGTATCTCAAAACCACCAGAAACTATGCTGGAAGATGAAGATAAAGGCAATTCTTGTGCAGTGATCCAAAAAATAGCATCTTCCTTTTTTTCAAAATTACCTGTTTTAATAAAGCAGATACAGTGTGCCAAGTGAACCATTTAATTATCTGCAAAAAATGATGAAGCAAAACAATAGTTTGCAAAAATAAATGACTAACCTCTGATTAAAACGTCTGTCCTCATTACATACAGATAAAAGATACAGTATTTTTTAAAAGAAAATGTACATTGAAGAGAAGGAAGTGGCAGTCGCAGCACAGATAACCTGACATTTTGCAACAAGAAAGGAGCTGACGTTCGGGCACTGAAATGTAACAAAAATCTTTGTATTTTCTTCCATTTCTTAATCTAGTAAGGCCTCTGAAGGATTGCTTTTGTACTTAAAAAAAAAATATTTTAAAAAAAGGTCACAAACCAAAGAAGGTGTTCATGCACCAAGGCCTTCCTGAGCCCACCCTGGGCTGGCACCCGCCCGGGCAGCCGGTGCCGTGCAGGCTCCCGCCCGGCTCCGTGGCCACGCGCTGCCATCCCGCAGCCAAACTCACAGACCTGCCGAACAAACCGACTGAGCTCCAGAAAGGGAGGAGGAACCTGAAAGCAAACTGCTGCCATAAGAGCAGTGTGTGAAATAAATGCCTCCAACAAAGCTACCCAGACAAATTACAACTCCCCCCTGCCAAGACCTGCATTATCCAATAGAGCAAAGCAACTTGGTTTCTTTCTCAGGAATCCCCTGGCTTTGATGTTTTTCCAGACCGTTAATATCAGTCCCCACTCCCTCTGCTGCCTCCAGAGATCTGGATGATAAACCAGCATGGAACGACCACCACATCTTGCGGTATTTCTCCCCCCTCTGCCCAGGGGTGGGCCCTGCTTGCCTCGCCCTCGCTGCCCGCTGGCACCGAGCCCCAGCCGGGACCTGGCCCCAGGGGACCCTCCTCACATTTCACAATGACCTCGTGCTGGGAAAGGCTGCCTGGGTGACCCAGCAGATCAAACTCGCACTGGCACCTATGCTTGCAAATGCTTCCCTCTACAACTGCAGCCCAACCATTCCACTTCACGATGGCAACTGCTTTGAGCCGTTGTCTGCCCCAAGTCACTACCTACGGCCCACCAGGTGCTGCAACAAAACCACCCTGCTGCCCAAGCAGGTCACACAGTTTGTCCTGGCCTTTCTATAAAGTGTCTGAAAGCGGTAAATAAATATTTAAGTGCAATAAAGTAATATTTCTACGTAATAACAACAAGCAGCCATTAAAGTAAATATTTACCTCTTCAAGATAAATATTGATGTAACAAATATTTGTGCACAATTCTAAAATAAACAAACTAGAGATGTGGAGAAAGTGCCACCTGTGAGAGCTGCCCACAAACCCATCCTCTTCATGGCAAGCTGCCAAACACACACCAGCCGACACTAAGCTGGCAACTGGCCGTGTCTCCCTTCCTTGGTGCTCAGTCCTGGGAAAAATACTTCACACGAGGACCCAAGTAGTGATGTGGTTAAAGACAATCACATAGTGGTACTTTTAAGAAGCCCATGCAAAGGCACTGCTGCAAACAACTGCTCTGAAAACCCACTGCTCCTAAGCAAAGAACGGGGAACGCTGCAGCCTTGTTCGCAGCCACCAGTGTTGCTTTATCACTAGATAAAGCACGTGACATGGCTCGGGAGGGGACATGTAAGCTCCCACCCAGAGGACACAGCATTTTTCCTCTGAAAGAGAGTGAAAACCTTCACCTTCCATTCAGTACCAGCAAAACTGAAGAACATTGGCACTTTCAGAGACCAGCAGCCATCACCATGGACAGTCTGAGTGCAAAGAGAGGATTTAAGAAAATCTATGGATTAATAACATGACTTGAGACACCAAACTTACGGAGAGCACATCAGTATGACAAGCTAGCACCAACTACCTCTATGCACTCACATAAGTGTTTTAATCATTTTGGTCTGACTGCTGGCCAGTGTTATTTGAAAACACTATGAACAAACATATATCAGAGTACATTCTGCTTCTGCTCTGTTGCTTTTTCAGCAGTTTCCATATTTGAACGTTCAAAAAAATGGAACTCAGTCCCGTCCAAGGGTAACTGATCATCCTGTTATCTCTAGGTTTCTGCTAGAACAAAAGTCCTTGGAGACAGGTTTCTACAACTGAAGTTCTGTTTCTGGCTATGAGGTGAAAGCTGCAGCGGTATCTGAAAGTTCACAGGCTTAGTTTCACGCACAAGACTGGTACAAAGAGGCTTTAATTACTTTGTGCACACATTCTGCTGTGGCTGTGCAGAATTACCTGGTAGACTCCATGCAAAGTGGTTTCTGTCCTGACAGTCTGAGAATAGGTACAGAGAAGGTACAAACATTGACTGTCCTGTATTCAAACGACATACACTTGTATGCTGCAGCCGACAAACACGTCCATCTGCAACATGACGCCAAAGATGGCTACAGTAAAATTTCAGGGCTAAAAAAGCCCTGTTCAGTGGTGTGCAGGTCACACACCAAAGCCAGCGACGACTTTGCCCACCTGAGTTTAGCTGAGAAAGCCCCGTGCTGCGGGGAAGCACGCAGCTCAGAGCAGCCACGGCCGAGACCGTCACAATCTCCTTTTGCAAACTCGGTCACTAGTCTCCGGCACAACACCCTGCCACGCGCTCCGCACGGTGCGCTAAGCCTTATTTCCAACCCTAATCCTCTCCCGAGACGAGTCGGTCGAGTACGTCTCGAAGTGGCAGGTCGAGGCGGTTCTGAAAGTGAAATCCGAGGCTGGCGCGGGTGCGGGGAGGCTCTGCCAGCGTCGGCGGCCGAGCGCCGCGGTCCCCGCGGAGTGGCCTGCACGGCTGGCTGGGCAGCCGCGCCGTGGCCGGCCTTGTCCCCGGGCAGGAGGAGACAGCTCTTGCCTGCAGGCAGGAGTTGAAGGGGCTTTCAGTGGAAGATCTTGTAATTCGAAAGGTTTACGTTTCAGTGGCACTTACAGAGCAGAAAACTGATGGGAGGCAAGATCCCCAAGAGGCATCAGCATATCGGTCTGAAACACACTGTTTATTAACTTCAGAGAGAGCTACGGTGGTATTAGAGCCCATCCAATTAGTGAGGCCTGAGGAATATCTGCACTCCTAAATCTCTGGGTTTCTGAAAGGGTTAAAGCTTATTATTAGCATATAATTTACAAGGCCTTTCTCCCAGGAAAGAAATAATGCACAGTAAATGCCACATTCATTTTAATAATACATGTTACAGTCTGTGCCCAACATCTGCACAAAGGTAAAGCAGACAGATTTTTTTGACATGTCCCACTCTGCCATCCAAACACAGGCTTTTTGTTTCTTAAGTGACGGAAGGTTTAATCAAGAAAGCAGGCAATTCATCAATCGAAACAAGGCTGCTCACACCGCCCTGACAGCACACACATGGTTTTATACAGAAGAAACCCGGCCACCTGTCAGCAGCACCTTTTACATCAGGATATACAAATACACTGGGTGATCAATCCTCCTGCTCTTCCCATTCATTTCTTCATTTTCTTATTATATTTTTCTTTATGCTAGATGTTGCCCTCATTCTGTGCAGGGATAGATGGGAGACAAGGCAAGCTATGGCTGTTTATACACTATCATAAAAATTTATATACCCTTAGAGTGACTTATTTCCCTTCTATTTGAGTACCATTATTATAAATAATTTTTCACTTCATTCAGGAATTTTCCCTGTGCATTATTATCTGTGGCTGACTGAGAGGGCTCCCTCTCTCCCTCACTGTCCTTGTGGCTCTGATAAGCCAAAGCAATATGCAGCCAGAGGATGCTCAAGTCTGAAATGAAGGCAGTATGTAGTCGCAACAACATCTTAATTAAGCTGAAGGCCATGAAGTAAGACTGCGCTGTGAAATACTGAGCAGTGTCTGTCGACAGGTCTGTCTGGAGCAAGGCATTCTTCTTGCCGCAGCTGCCCGTTCGAACACGCATATTAAACCTGTCAGCTCCTCAGCACTGTGCTCCCAGCAGCACCCAGAGACCTTTTGCAGATCAACTCAGAGGTAATTCTGCCTTTTGGCCTTGGGCGTGTGGCACGGGCTGGGACCGGAGTCTGCCGGGCATGGAGGGCGATGCCAGCAGCGCGGGCGGACGGCAGAGGCACGCGGCAGGCCCCGCTGCGAGGGCTGGGCAGAGGTTTTCTACACGCACCCTGTCAAAGACCGATTCATTAGTTCACTGCGCAAAGAGGAGTCTCCCTTACTCAATGGGCCACCCAACCTTTCACTGCCAGGACAGGAAACAACAAAAGGCTGGTTAAGGTCTGTAATTACTACTTTCAGGACCATTTCTTCCTTGACTCCAGCTTTGTGACAGTAGTTGCATTACACACCCCACGGAGTAACAGGACAGTTCCAGTGGGGACATGGCAATTTCTGCCAAAATGTATTTTGAGATACAGAGTAGGCTTGACAGCCAAAATCCATCTCGCCTTCCATGAACAGGCTGAACCATAGCTGGGGGTGGTGCTTTCAGTGACTACTGAGAAAATCTTGTGTGTCTACAGACAGAAAACTGAGACCATGCCTTCCCTGCGGAAACACCCCATCCCCTCCCCACAGCAAGAATTCAGACGGGGCCGATACCAGAACTGAAAGAGACCGGTCACAGCAGCTTTTGTTTCCCCAGGAAACCTTCCATTTTGCCGAGAGCCAAGCGAGGGAGCCCGCAGGCCTGTCCACGCGCAGCCGGACCAGACCGGGGTGCTGGACCTGCCCGAGCCGCGGTCACCTCGCCCGCCACGGCCACACATCGCCCACGTGCCCCCACGCCGCAGCCAGGACCCCACCGCAGAAAGCCACGTCCCCGCACAGCGACCGGGGAGGACGGCAGTGATCAATCCCCCGTTGCCATGGCGCTGCAGCCAGGCGCTCGCGCTGCGGCGCAGAGAGACGGGCTGGCTGCAAACTACACCGACGTAACAGGAAACTTGGGAATGGTTTCCACAGCGCGTCTGGGGGCTGATCTACCTCGGCAACGTTTGAGCACGCAAAGGGAATTGTCACAGCACCTCATCACAGCTGCTGAAAAGGCAGCAGCGGTCGGGAGCTCTGCGTGAAGGTCCCTGCCAATGCACAGGATGTTTCAGATGACAAGACCTTTCCTTCAGAAACAACTCACAGCTGCAAGAGCCATTAGAGCCGCGTAAGCACAGCAACTTGTGTAACAGCACGTCTGGAGGAGGACGGGCAGCTGGGGTTAGAGAGAGCTATGTCCTTTGACTGAAATGTGCTCGTGCAGCCGTGGAGGACTGACGCCATGCCCAGCTCTGCAGGCCTCTCTTGCGCTCCATCTGTAACTATCTGGTAAGGTACGCGGGCTCTTTGCAAAACGGGTCACCTTTCCTCTGCGAGCAGAGGCAGGCCAAGGGAGGTCCTACACCACGGTTGTTCTCAGTAACATTCACGCAGAGTGGCTGCCTTGCTGTTTGTGCCTTTGATGCTTTCTCAGAAGAGAAAGAGCAGCTTTCCATGCTCCACACAGGACTCTCTCATGGGATCACCAGAACACGCCCTCCCCTGCCTTTCTAAATCTATTAGGGCAGGAGAGTAACAAGAAAAACAAGTACCAACAAGAATTACGCAATTGTTATATTCTGTCTATTTAGGAACCTGAAGCTGCAGCTTTAGTCAGAGATTGCTTTTTAAATAACCCTTTGATTATGGTACATGAATTAGTGCCATGTTCCCATGCTAGAGTTGTCACTCACTATTAATAGGAAGAACCTGTGAATGGCACATTTTTGCCATTTTTTCTTCCCTGATTACACACAAGCACTACCTATTGTAAAGCCCACCGACTCCACCACTGCTGCTGCTGCTGGGTTTCCAAACTCTACTGAAAATCTCCTTCAGCCGGATGAAGGGGCCCTACTTGCATTAGGCTTTGACAGAATCGTGTTTAAAACCAGTACCTTCTCCTCTTGCAGAAATGACATAACAAAGAGAAACCTGTGGCTAAGTGTGATTCGACCATGGCTATCACAATATTTGTTCAGGTGTAATGTTACTCCAAAAAAAAAAAATTAATTCCAAGCAAATCTCTCCAGCACCCCAGCACTACTCAGCTGAATCACAGAACATGAGCTGGCCCCCCAAGAGGAGAGGAAGGTGAAACACACTCCTGTGACACAGCTGCGACTCACATTTTTTTCATTTGCAGAACCAAAAGTCCTTCTGCTGTGGTTCATGAAGAGCACACAGCGTTTGGCACATCCAGGAGTGACAGACTCTGTGAGGTGCAGCTCTGTAAGGCACCCCTGTCTCTCACTCCCACAGGCATTTCTTCCTGGGTCCCGAGAACCAGGCTACATTTCTTTTTATCTCACTCCTTGAAGAAAGCAAGTGCTTAGCAGTAGGAACTCCTCCAGAGGAACCGACCTGGCAGGGACAGCCCACAGGGACCCCAGCTCCAAACCGAACCCACTTGGGCGGTCCTGAAGCACCACAACGAGTCCCTGTAACTGCCTGGGTGAAGGAATGGGCTTGATCCTCACCATGCTATTTAAATACACATTTTCCCTGCAGACTAGTACTAGTTAAAAATAAAAACCAGATAAGTTATTCATCGGCAGGTTTTTTCCACATTGACATCTGGAAACCATCTCTAGTTCTAGCACCTGTATGCAAGCCTGAAGTGGTGAACAGAGAGAAAGCTGCAGCTAGAGACCAAGTGTGCATGTGAAAGCGCGTGCTTCTTAAAAACAGCCCAGAACCCCCCCATGCCCTACCGTCTTATTTGAGATTTGCCCCAGTACAAGACAAAGCTTCCCATGAAACGAGCAGAGATGTTCTCTTATGACTCAGCTGTGAAGATCATGAAAGAGGTGAGAAGCAAAGTTTGTTTCAGTGTTGGTTTCCATCTGAGCTGCCATCCAGCACCCTGAGGGCTGCGATCAGTAACCTTTGCTACCAGTAACATGTGTGCCTGGGCGTTTTCTGAGGTCTCTCTGCATCCCTTTTGCTCTTGACACTTAAATGGCACCGAGGAGAAGCTGGACGTGTTTCACGGGTACCACACACGCAGCTGTCTGCACAAGCAGGGCTGCTTTGCTTGGCTACACTTCTGATTACACAGAAGAGCAAAGGAACCGCTGCGTGCGGCCGCTTACCTGAAATGGCGTACAAATTTGAGTGCTGGTGCTCCAAGTCCAGGCGAGTGCTGTGACTCTTCCCTCGAAAGCTGGCAGGGAGCGTCAGCGAGATGTGCCTAGGGAAGGGAGACGGGAATGGAGCTGACATTACTACAGATAAGAAGATCCTGCTGCCCCTGAAGACAGGGATGCCAAACCTCACTCGTCACCTCTCTGGCCACAGCAGAGTATGATGCCCTCCCTCCCAGCAATGCCCTGCCCAGCATTCCTGCAGCAGAGAGATTTTTACGTCTTCCATTAACCCTTCCTACAAATGGGAATAAAATGGAGCTCATGGAAGGGAAGTTGAACCTATTTTCAGTGGCTCAGAGCTTGTTAACAAGAAAATGCAGCACACAGCAAGCCTGGACACAGGTTAGAAGACAAGGTGGGCAACCTTCCCAGGAACTGGAGGTGAAGGAGGGTAGGATGTGGCACCTGGCAAGTCCCACTCTTGGCAGACCCAAGGGCCGGAGCTGCTCTGCACCGGCCTCTGGCATCAAGGACAGACCGACAGCGCCTCGGGCAGAACACAAACAGCCAGCGCCGGCTCCTCACCCAGTGGGGGACAGCCTGGGAAAGCTGCCCGGGCACAGGAGCACCAGCGCTTGGACAGCACGAGCAGGGCTGCTCCCCACAGGGACACGACTCTGCCTCTGCCACCCAGCCGGCCACAGAGCTCCACCGAGACGTCTGCCAGAAGAGACTTTTTGCTAGTAACCATTATTGACAGCCCGCAGGTTTCTACTCTTTGATCAGAGATACAGGCTCTTCCTTTTTAATTCCAGTCTGTGTTTTTCTAATGCTGATTCCAGGTCTGTGCAGATTTCTATAAAATATTATCATTAATCTTCTGGACTGCACTGCCTGCTCACAGAGAGGCTTTGTGGAGCGCAAGGCAGAGGCAGCAGCTACCATTTTAGAGGAGCAAGAGCTACTGGACCCAGCCAGACCCCTGGCATCGCCCTCCTGCCAGGAAAACAAGGTGGCCTTTGTGTTCTCTCACTAATGCCCTGCCTGCGAGAAAGGGCCCTGTGTACTCTGCAGCAGAGCATCAAACCCATGTCTGCAGCAAGCAGGTTTTATCTATTGAGCGAATCATCTGGAAATTATCTGCCTTTAAAAATAGGACACACTTTCTGAAGAAGTATGTATTTTTAGCCCTCAATGCAGCTGATGGTGAACAGCGTGGATAAAATAAGAAAAAGCAAACATCAGTTTAAGTTTGCCTGTGCTTCCCAAAGCTACTTCTAACCAAAAAAAGATGGTGTGAAAATATTTTTGAATTTGGCTAACAGTTTGCTGTTGAAAACACAATCCATATGAGACTCTGCAAGCAGAGGCAGGTTTGTCATGAACACACTTTAAAACAGAAGACCACTGCCTGTAGGCAATACATGCTTTTCATTTGCTTTTGGTTGTTGTTTTTTTTTTAATAGCAGTATCCAAAAATACTTTGAGGCACCAAAACAGCAAACAAAAAGACTTTTGAGCGTCTCCTGCTTGTATGGGGGACCTCTTTCTTCACCCCAAAAACAACAGTGGGAATCACTTGGGAAGTAGATAAAGGAGATCTACTTAAAAGGCCATTTCTTAGCAGAATATTTTAAAGTTTCCTAGCAGCTTCTGCCACAGGAGAGGCTGACCCTCATCCCCCTGGATAGCCCTGCTCCACCACCCAGCTCCCAGCTGGCCAGGTCACTGCACGCTGCGAGGAAGGTGACGAGCGTCCCTCAGCCAAAGGACTGCAGGGACAGTCCCAGCACCGCCCCAGCACCACGACGGAGCTGCTGGCCCCAGGAACACGCGCAGCACCTTCCAGCAAAGCTCCGAATCCCTAGCTCGCGAAGGCCTTTCTGAGCCGAGCCCCCAGCTGCCGGCAGCTCGCGCGAGCGCCATATGCTGAAGCACCGTGCACGTTCCACGCGTGTAATTAAAAAGAATCGCTCGCCGACCAAGGGACTCTGGCCACACACGTGAACGTGGCAGCGGAAGACGACGCGTCCAGGCCTCACTGCCTGCCTCCGCGGGGCGTCCCCCCCCTCTGCCTTTCAGGAGTTTTGACGTTAAAGGACAGGCTGAGGTGTCCCCTCGCGGCGGGGGGGGCGGCACAGGCTACGTGGGGGGTGCCCACTTCAGCGGGCGGACTGTGCTCCTGCCACCCCTCGTGAGCTGAGAGAGCCAGCACCAGCGGCCTGAACACTGGCTGTTAGGAGGGGTCTGGAAACGACAGCCCACATCCCCCCTCCGTGGCCACCGTCCATCTCCGAGGGCGGCCGAACGGGCATTTCATCACTCCCACCGAGCAGCACCAAAAGCCAGGTCTCTCCAAGGACGGCACTTGGCTGCAAGACTACAAGATGGAGGGCAGCGACTGCTAGAAAGAGATCAGCTCTCCCCTTCCCCTTTTTAAAAGGATAACACTGTATGGAAAAAAACAGGAAACAAAGCCCAATTTATTTTAAATTAATGCAAACTTTGGCCAGGATCAATAAAACTTATACCTAAGTTCATTGCATAATGCATTTTCCTTATGTGTTGTGAAAGCCAAATCATTTTGCATTGTAGAAGACAAAAAAATTTAAAAAGAGGCTGCTATTGAAAAGCAAGAAAATCCCAATTACAAAGTCCCCAAGTTCCTAAACACATATCGTGAAAGTATGTGCAGCTCTGCAGCATATGGCAAATCAATTACTAGTTTAAATTTTAAAACAAAAACATGGTAAATGTGTTGCAGAAATAATCAAGAACAACGGTTTGGTTTAGATTACAGCGGCCACTAGAGTTTTGAATACAATTAATCATCATTCCAGGCAATGGGAAGCCATATTGACACTTATTCCTAATTTGAATATTTAATTAGGGTGAAGTTCTTCATCAAATTATCACAGAACTGGGAGGAAAGCCTAAAAGATTTAAACAATTACTACTTTAACCCTTTACCAACTGCTTACCTGTAAGCACAAGAATCTTTTCTTCACTTTGCAAAGCAAGAGCATCTTGGGCAGCATGAAAAGACGGTATGTAAAAGACACGACAAGTACCCTGGGAAAGGTACACGGACGTTTGGCATCTCACAGGGCTTCTTCGAGATGCCAGAGGGACATGGTGTCCCGACTGCCTACGCTCCTCGACCTTTACCAGAGCAAAGCTTTCAGGCCAGATCTCCATTTTAGCATCAAGTGTGGTTCCTACTCCAGCTTTCGTGTTTCATTTTTCTTTTTCTGTTTGTTTGTTGGGGTTTTTTTTGTTTTCAAACTGAAGAGCCTGTTCAGAATCACCCGCCAGCTTCATGTGCCAGGGGACACGGAAGCGCTGCCGCCTGGTCCTGCCCGCCCCGCACGGGGGTCTTCCAGCCCCTGCCCTGCACCAGGAGCTCACCAGACCAGGACCCCAGCACTGCTCCAGATCCACCACACCTCCTACCACACTGCGGGCATCTTCTCTCTACACAGCTCTGCCTCAGACCTCTCAAACATCCCTTTATGTGCTGTATTAATCCATATAAGAAAAATCTCTTTTAATGAGCAGTGATATAGTTATGAACTCTCTAGAGCCATAATTAGAGCAAACTAATTGAAGTTGTGTTTTGACACACTTTCCAAATTCACGGGTACTGCATGACATATTCACAACACTACTGCTGCACAGCCATGGTGACAGCAAAATCATTAGGCTAATAACTCTTATTTGCATTCTTATCATGCCAGCAGCATGCCGTTAAATACTGCTTCAACCAGTGCTCATTTACTCTGAAAGTTTCCACTGAAAGATATTAACAGTAATTATTAGTACTTTAGTGGAATCTCTGATGTTAAGGAATGGCAACTCACATTAACTATCCCCATGCCAATTAATTTCCTTGCAAACTGTCACAAAAAGCAGCTTTCCTCCTCCCTGCTGAACAAAAGCCACACGGTGGATTTGGTGTTGCCGGGAAGGATGGACAGACGGACACCCGCCCTGTCAAGATCAGCCGTCAGGGCTCCAGCCCACCCTCTCCAGACCTGAAGTCAAGCCCACACTGTTCCAGCGTGGGTTAACCACAAAAAATATTTTTCCCTAGCATACGATATTTTCCAGGCAATTTAGGATGAAACAACTGCAACAGCACAGTTCAGGACAGGGTAGGTTTAATTACTCTCAACTTCAGCTTTTATTTTAGTCATTAAATCTACAGAATAAGTCTACATACGACAGCAACAGAAGAAGCACATGATGAGAGAAATCCTTCACATGCTAGCAAAGGCAATTTTTGGTCTGCACACATTATGGCCACTTTTTTGAATGTTTTTGGAGAGAAACTCCCATAAAACAGGCCCTGGAATGCCTAACAGTTCCAGATCAGTTATTAATAACTGTCTGCAGGAAGGTGATGAACTGCTTTTGAAGTGAAGGAACAAGTACTCATAAAAAGTAACAAAGGATCATGAGGGGAAATGCCAGGTATCAAAGGATGCTTCATAATTCATATAAAAATATCAACAACGCACAGCAAAAAAACAACACTAATTTTTTGTTTTCCAATTGGATTGGATGAGTGTGGTAGAGAAATCAGGCAAAACTTTTAAGAGCTGCCTCATGTTACCAAATGTATTAGAAACCACATTTCATGCTGCAGACTGGAATTGTCCTGTTCTTTGATGCACCACTGTCACAACTGCAATTTATTTTAACTTAAGAACAGTGCTGGAAAACTTGTAGTCTCATAGAAATACCTGCAAATAAAAAGAATTGCTTCTTCCATAATTAATGGATTATGCAAAGATCACACCTCATGAAAAAGTGAGGACAGAACAATTAAATTCCAAGCTGAAAAACACACCTACAAGAAGTTAGCGTCAGGCTGCAGATCTCAGGAAACATAATCAACTTGAAAGCTTTGCCTATGGAGGGAGGAGAAAGCCCATTTCTAAGAAATGAGCTGCTGGACTTTTGCTGACAGACATCAGAGGACTCTCAGCAACTGCTCACTCTACCAGAATGCGTTTGCCCAACTGCAGCTTACAGACAACACCACAGCAGGTATCTGTGGCTCCAGCAGCGTCCAGAATCCCATCTACAGTTTTTATTCACAGTCCTTAACTTTTACTGTGCGACGCCAGAACACCTACCTCATACTCCAAAGAACTGCAATGAAAAACAAAACTGTATCACCTCGGGTAATGGACTTCATTCCAGACAATCTATTCTAATCGTGTAAACCAAATATTTAAATACTTTCTAAAACCCTCCTGACCCTTTCCTTAAAACAAGCAACATATGGGCTTTGCAAGCATTTCATCTCATTCCAAGCTACTAAAATATCCTGTTTCCCCAAAATCAATGAGAGCTGGTGGTGCCAGATTCAGATTTTATAGAAGCCCAAGTGCATGAGAGAATGAAAAAGGGAGTGAGTGACTCTTTCCACTTTTAGATTTACCCATTTAATTTTCCCAGCTGTGGGACGGGCGAAGGGCTGGCTGCAGCACGCGTACGCGATGCTCTGCGTACAGCGCGTCTGCGCGTCCCCTCCCGAAACCACCACGCCTCGCACACAGGGGGAAACGATGCTGCACTTCTCTGTCAAAACTGAAGCTCTCGCCAGCTGAATGGAACAAACCCCGGAGATGCTAACAAGGGAGTGTAATCTACTGCAGACTGGCAGCCCAAAATGTAGGGCTTAATGCAGAATGAAGCTCCTGCAGCTTCCTCTATACAGGGATTAATTTAGATCAGAGGACTTCGGTAACCAGGATAGAACAGCTGCCAAACAATAGAAAAAACCCCAACAAGTTTAATTTACACTGCTTGAAAGTCTGAGCTGCAGCCCATTAAATTGTTATAGGCAGAGGACTGCATCAAAGAACTAAGACCTCATACTGTAAGCATGAAGTGCTTATGAAGTGGTTGTCTTAGATGAGCAGCGCAGCGTCTCGGGAGGCTGCAGCGGGAAAAGCACAGCTTTCCACATCCTTCACCAGCTACTCTCCAGAGTCAGGAGTTTTCAGATAATGAAGCAGTAGGGAAAAATTGCCAAACAGCAGAAATACTCCAAAAAGATAAATTACACACGGTGTAAGCTTCCTCGGTTAGGATTTTAAATTCTGTCAAATTAATCAGCACAACAAAGCCTGGGCTCACACGGCCGACGAGAAGCATCTGAGGCGAGCCCCCTTCCAAGGGCCAGGGGGGCTCCTGCCCAGGCAGACCCCGACCCCCCAGCAGTGGGGTGCTGCCGGCTCGGCACAGCCCAGCCCACGGGGAGCAGGGACACCTCCCCCGCAGAATCTGCTAAACAAATATTCCACATAAAGACTCATTTGGGAAGAGCACGTTGTCAGCACTTTGCCAGTAATAAATAACGACAGTCCAAACACTTTACTAAAAGCAATAAACTCAAGAAGTGTTTTGGAAAATGGTGAAAGTGATTGATTTAAAGAAGGAAATATCTGAACACAACCACATGCACTTCAGGGTGAAAGCACAGATTACAAATCAACAGTGGCAGAGATCATATTAAATAGCAGACAACACAGAAGTTTTAGGGAAAAAACGCTCAATTCCCCCACAGGGCTTATTTAACAACCGAGTATACGGCTTCTTTGAATGAATACCTTCGGTTTGTACTTAATGACCCTGCGCAATACCCCAAAGAAAACATGCCTCCAGGAATATTGCTGTACCAGGAACAGGGCTCTATAAAGAAAAATGATTCTAAGGAGATTGAAGCCTCTTCACTTAGAGCACTCCTCAAATTTTTCAATGTATCCTCCAAATCAGCTAAATCAATCAGACTACTTCTAACTACAGTTAATGTCTCTCTTCCTCAGCTGCTACAAGGGATTCTTGTGCCTGGAAACCACTCGGATTTTTTAACCATTTTTTCCTAATCATCATTTTCTACCACTAAAACACACTGGACTGTGACCAATTTTTGCACGTCTTCATCCAGCTGAGTTGGAGGCGAGCCATATGGTCAGTGCCATTTCATAACAAAGTCCTTATGGGAAACAGACTCCGAACAAACACGTGCCAGCACCTCTTACACCCTCAAACCAACCTTGCTGGGTTTTTTATACATAGCTACTGTGATGTGAACCCAGCCCTTGTCCCATCCTTGGCCTCTCTTAGAGTATGTAACTTAAAATCTAGGAATATTGTGCTGTATTTCACCATACAAGTGATTTCAGCATTCGAGCCAAACAATACACTTTATTACTTGTAAATCAGAAAGCACTTTTACTTTAGAGCTTTTTTGTCTGTTTGATGAAACATCAGAAAATGCAGCTCCATCAAGAAGGAAGCATTTTGCAGAAAGGATCAGACTGACAGAGATGCTGCTGGCAATGTTCCTCAGAGCAGTTTCCAGTCAAACCAGAAATGTCGATCCCAAAGTACTCCTTGTTTGGTAACACTTGATTCAGAGGAGGGACCCTGAGGCAGATCCCCCGACTCTGTGAAATCCAGGCCCCCAGCAGTGCCTCCCTCTGGTCCAGAGCAGCTTTCCTGGCTTTGTTGTGCACCAGTGCAGAAAAGCACTGAATCCCTGGAACCTTTTCCTCTACAGACTCTCCATAAAAATCTATTTTAAAGAAAAAAAAAATAAAATAGTTATTTCTAAGTAATACGGTTGCTACTTAAAAAAACCAGGGAAGGTAAAAGGCTTTCCCCTCCCCTTCAATGACCCCACTGCACAGAGCTGAGAGCAGCTCATTGTCAGAGCGAGCTCAGGTCTCTTCCACGCAGGCTCCTGGTGCTGCTTTATTAGCTGCCACCTCTTGCACATCATCAGCCTCCAGCAGAAAGCCACACACTGATCTCTTCCCAAGCTTACATGACAAAGTTCAAACACCATTAATAAATCAATTTGAAAAATCAGACTTCTCTGCCGAGAAAGGAAATTCTTACATTCCTTAACATTAAGCTCTGCTGGGAGCAGAGGAACAGGAGCAAATAATTTCCCTTTTCTAAGGAGGGGCAGCTTAACTACTTAAAAGGTAATTGGGAGCGCAGGAGGAAAATTTACACATCCTGCTCTTATTTCGCAGGTTTAAGTAGGGCAACTGTTATCTTCTTACCAAAACCAGAACAACCTTTTTCCCCTGCTGCAATACTCCTGCCAGATCAGTATTTCAGGAGCGGAGCACTTGGTGGCACAGACTGATGGTGCTCAGTCCCAGGAGAGGGTGTGTGGGAAGGGGGGCTGCCAGCCACGCTGCAGACCTGCAGCTGCAAGGGGTGGGAGCCACACCACCAATGAGCCTGTTCTGTGGGTTACTAGCCATGCTGATCAGGCAGGAGGTACAGACACAGCAGAACAGGCATCCCACCAGCCCTGCCACCTCTCCTGGTCACCAGGCACACTTGGAGGCATGGCACGTGGGGCTGACACTGGTTTGCTCACCTGTGTGCCTTTCTGGCCAGTCCAGAGCACGAGTAACCAACCTGCAGCTCTGTCTCCCAGATGGCAGCAGCACCGTGGGGCCCACCGAGAGCTGCAGCTTGGGCTTGCCCCCTGCCCCAGGACTGGCCTGCCCTCTCCCCTGCTCTACCTCTGTGGCTCTCACTCAGAAGAACCATGGAGACATGGCACAGTCATCCCGGGAAGACAGTTGGAGGAGTTCTGCCCTTCTGAACCTGAACACTGAGCGGCCAGCCATGCTGAGGCATGATATGAATACAAGCGGATTGCAGCAAGATCTTCCCTCTCCCTAGTAAGCCATTAACCTTTCAGATGACAGCCTTGCAAACTAAATGACTGAACAATTCCCAGGGTCAGCACGGATCTACATTTTCAAAACCTGACATCAACAAGTAAAAGTTGTGACTGAATCCTGGTCTCTCCGAGAGGAAGATTAAACGCCTGTGACACATCATCTGCAATCAGAGTGCTCCATTTCCCAAAGTATCCGTCACAGATTGATAACATCCACGCAAAAAGTTAAGTGCAATTATGTCTGTCACTGTAAAACACACTTCAGCAGCACTGACTGACATCTTGCTTGCAGCTGACAAATTGTGAGAGGGCTGAGTGATGGTGGCAGAGACTCCTGCAGCACCTCGGGAAGGGGTGGGAAATGAGGTCCTGGACCACAGAAGCCACACGGCCTCAGAAAGCACTGTGACTGTGACGGGAGCCATTGCTTAGGCAGCCACAAGGCAAAATGGTTTGAGCTCAGCTCTGTGTGCACTCATAGAAGTCAGGGGCTTGCTCCCAGGAGGCTGGAACTGGGCTCATGAAGAGGAAAACGTCACACACAAATCCTGCTCTGGCCTGCTCCAGCAGAGTTTGATGTGTGGAGGGGCCTGAGCCCCAGGACACTGTTCAGAAGCTCTCAACATGTATTCTTTTCCAAATCCCTGGCCCAGGCACTGGCAATCGCTGATCCACAGACTGGGAGAAGCAGAAGTGCAAAGGGCAGAGGAGTCACCTGTTCCCAGCAGGTCTTTTGGGGAGGATTACCTTGTTCCCCAAAGCGGTGTCACCGTGCAGCACCGTGGGATGCCAGCCCTGAACACAGCACAGCTAGTCGGCAAAGTTACACCAGACTCCCACTGGTGACTCAAGTCAACAAAAGTAGCTCTTCAGCAGCAGCCCTCTAGGATGGGAGACTGCATTTCTCCAGGCTGCCATTAGTGCCAAGAAGCTGTCGCAGAATTTGGAGAGAAAAGACATAAAATAGCTTGATGCCTTGCACAATGGCAGGGTTGTGCTCCACAGCACAGCATCCCATCTTCACTGGGATACACGAGGGCTGCCATTAGAGACCATTAAGCCAGATGCCTGCAGTAGGAAGCACCAAGGAGAAGAAATGGCTGAAAAGTAACATACGCAGTCCAGCAAGAATATCAAACAAAGCCTCCCCTTGTGCAGTTCCAACTGCGAGCCCTAACCCCGCGACACGAGCGGCGGAAGCAGCAATGCTGACGTGCAGCAAGCTGAGGAGGTCAAACCTCTGGCACGTGACAAAACTCTGATGCGCTGCCATTCACTGCCATCAGTAACTTACATCATGGATCAGAGGGGGAGAAGTGGCTGGTGCAGAAAGAAACATCTCCTGCAGTAAAAAGTCCTTCCATTCAGGAAGGCTTTGCTTTGCAGAAGCTCACTGGTGCGTTTTACTGGTCTAGTTTATATCCAGTGTTAGCAGTTGTTCTGAAGCACCCAAGCATACCCTCTTGATTTAAAATTATTTTGTAATGCCAGACAGAAACTGAAGAGAATAGCTTAACTATCTAGCCAGCCTAACGGCAGAATCTCCACCACGCTCTCTGCTCAGCGCTGAGCGTCAATTTTCTCTTAGCACTCACGGCAGCATCAGAATAACTCAATGCTGTTCCCATCAGGATACATCCACATGGAATAAAACAGCAAACTGGCTACCAGCATAATCTCATTTCTCTATGGTGATGTAAAAATAAGAGGTTACTTGTGACTACAATCTTCCACAAACATTAAGTGCTGAGTAACTTACCACATTGCTGATAAAGTATTAGAAAAGGCTTGCGAGTAGTATGTGTTCCTCATAAGAATGACATATTTGCAGGATGCACCTTTATATACATTTCTATTTCTTAAAAAAATATATTGGATAATAAATAATCAGAGAGAAAAAAACCAAAAAACAAACCAGACATGAAAGATGCTTTGAATGATCAGGCTGGTGGTGTAAAAGTTACCTGTAAATCACACACGGGGCATGCGAGTGGAGCTGGCTACAGACAGGTGGTTTTTACTAGGAGGCATTAATGTAACATTCAATTATTCCACTGCATACTGGCTGTTTTAACTCAGCCAAATTAGAATACATTTTATATTGACTATTTTGACATTTGCTTTATTTGGCAAGTAAAACAAAACTGATCCAATTTCCTTGCAGCCATTGTAAACCATAAACTGTACAACAAGAGGTTATAAAATATATAAGCCTTGTAAACACTTCTTTTTCAGACTGTCGCTGATGCTCTGAGCTCTAATTCTGGCCCCATTCCCAACAGCTCTGACTCTGCTCTGCAGCTTTCCCTGCTTGGCCATAAAGTGACCCTTCCACACTTAGTGATTAAAGACTGCCACTGACATTCTCTTGCTATGATAATTTTTTCTCTTTATTGTGGAAATCTGCCCAGGCAGGAATTTCTCGCAGACAGAAAATGAAGATCTGTGCTCTAAAATCAAGACATCTTTCTCTCTGATCTCACAAGGCCTGTGCAAGCATGTAGCTTATGTCCAGCAGAGCTTCAAAACAACGTACCAGGTCCCGGTGGGACAGGCTGAGATCTCCAGAAGACTGCTGGCTTTTCATCTCTTTTGCCTCCACTGTTTGAGAAGCGAGACAGCGTCTCTTCCTGCAGCGCACCTGACAGTGCAGGACAGCGGGCAGAGTGCCACGGCACGGCAGGCAGCCGAGCAAAACTCTCAAGGAAAGAAACGCCCAAATGCTTTAGAGAGCACAGAGAGTCACTGCAAGACAGCAGATTTAAGTCTGGGTCATGGGTGAAGGCTCAAATGTACACACCTGCCTTAAAAATATACCCCATAGCTTCTTCAGGAGAGGTTTACAGCACTTTAAAAGCATCACTCTCTGATGTGACCTGTAAATCAAAACTCTGAAGGACATGAGTATTTTCCACCTATTTGATATAACCACCTTTGCATACAAACTGATCCCCCTGGATTTCTCCTCCGCTGTCTCCTTAGAAATTCTAGCTCTGAACAGTTATTGTAATACTGTAAATGTATCTGCAGTGCACCAAATGCCTAGTGCAAAAATACTTGTTCCCTTAATTAAGCAAAACCCCAAAGGGACGCACAGAGAATGTGCTGTCCCCAGCAAGAGCCTGGCCCAGAGCTCAGTGGACGAGCTGGTCTCACCTGGGTGCTGAGCTTCCACAGCAAGTGCCAGGAGTTCAAAACGCTCAGTTTAACCTCTGTCTGGGTGGGACTGTTGCTTAATAACACTGTTTTGTCCAGCAAGCAAGCTGTCAATACAGGACTACTGTTATGTGGAAGTATACACACGAGTGCACACATTTATACACACACACAAATCCTGCCTGTAACATGGGGAAAACAGCCCGGGCAGACCCTCCAGCAGTGGCAGCCCAGGGGTGCTGCTCCGGTCAGTCGCTGCAGGACTCTGCGCTGCGTGCTCGGTGTCAGCGGCACGACCGCAGCACAGAGTCGGGTCCAAGTAAAGGAAAAACAGACCCAATACTTCAAACCATGAGTGAACCGATTCTGGAAAATGAGCAAAACTTGTCTCCTTGTGCATTGAAATCTGTACGAACGCTTCTCCCTCTCTTTGGTCAAGGGGAGAACTTGGCTTGGCTATTGCTCTGGCCCACCTTCCAGGGGAAACCCACACATGCTTGTTGGAAACTGCAACATCCTGCACAGTCTAAAGCCAAGAAACGGTGTAGTTTGCTGTTTTCCTTCCTCTGCAGGCTTCCTCTTCCTTCTCATTTCTTAACCCGTATGTCTTTATAAAACGACAGCCAAAGGAACTTCCAGTAGGCAAATACTTGAAAGAACAACACATTCCCTCGTTATCAGATCATGCCACATAATCACTCCTACTGCTGTGGGGCCCTGGTCTTGATTCTGCCAGGCAAGGTTAGTGACAATACACACCACACAGCGTCAAGCAGATGGGGCTGGAAAGCAGAAAGCTTACCTCGGCAGGTTAGGAGCTGGTGTCGAAGACGGTGCTTGGGAAGGAGTCGTCACAGGCTGTGACGACTCATGGTTGCGTGGAACTCTGCCCATCCGGTACCAAATGCC
Source organism: Actenoides lindsayi (assembly GCA_025331215.1). Taxonomy (NCBI): domain Eukaryota; kingdom Metazoa; phylum Chordata; class Aves; order Coraciiformes; family Alcedinidae; genus Actenoides; species Actenoides lindsayi. The sequence continues at coordinate 18,696 of WTSP01009551.1, read as the reverse complement.
CATGTTGTTCAGCTCCCTGTGTAACCAACACAGCAGACATAAATGCTACAGGCAACTGCTGAATACACACACGCGCACCAGGCACTGAAGTGCTTCACAAACACCTTGGTAAGTCAGAGCTAGTATGGGGGGGTGGGAAGAAAAAAAGGTTAGGTAATTCCTACATCGAACTCGGCAACACTTGTACTTACATAGACTAATGACAAACTTCAGCTCTTACAAACTACTGCGTAGTAATTATAGGAAAAGAGGGTGCTTAGCCGTGGTACAATTGAATTTATGACAACAGCTTCTGGAGTGAGGGGTACTTACCCTATGAATGTGTACTGAGGAGGGGCTTGTTTAGATCGACCCAGGATTCGGATATCACAGATTGCTGCCTCTGTAGAATCCCGAGGGATGAATTTAATGCACAGCCTCTTCTTTCTGAAAGCTATTTCTTCTGTAAAAACAACCCAGGACACAGGATGGTTTTTATGCAAGATTAGGATATAAATGTTATTTATTGTCTCTCTAGATATTAGGCAGATAATTATAGCAGGAACTGGAGCCAAGGAACAGATATATGTCAACAAACCAGACAGTGCAGTGCCATTCAGCGACTGCAGAAATCTTCTATCAGGAGCTCTCTGTACACAGTGTGAAATTTGTTATTAGGTGCCGTGATAAACCAACGCTACCCGCTACCCTCTGCATCACATACACCACAGAGCACTGCACCACAGCACAGGAATGGCAGGTGATTTTTCCGCTTCCACATACCTCTCACATTTGCCTTCTCTTCCAGAGGTAATGCTTGCCTTACCGGCCTAGAGAGTCATATCTAACAATTCCTCCCACAAGCATTGCCTCTAGAAACACACCTGTAAGCTCCTGACACAACCAGTCAGTTTATTCTGTCAACCAAACCAAGAGAAGGAGCAGGCAGAAAAAGAGATTGTCACACGGAATGGCTGACAGTAAAAGCTGGTTGCCCAATTTCCATGCTCCCCAAGCATTAACGACCCCTCCTGTCTCAGTCAGCAAGCACAGAAATGATACTCCCACCATGTCTGCCCTGGTATCTTCATAGGGATAAGCCAGGTTTACAAAGAAGTAATTGCCAGGACCTCCTCCAGGGCAACTGTTCTGCACTGACCTGTGTTCAGAGGGCGGATGGATCTGCAGCGTGGCCCTGTCCTGACACGCATCACAAAGCAATCTCACTTGTTTCCATGTTATCCATCAAGAAAAACTCAAGCCCATCAAAGTTAAGTCTTATCTGTATAATGAATTCACGTATACACATGCTGTCTGTCTGCCTGCAGATATAACTCACATCCAGCTCTGAGGTGGCTGCATGACAACTGGTGGTACTGGCACACAGACGCAGCTTTGCGGTGCTCAGAAACCACTGCTCTATCCCACCCTCGAGAGTGCCCGAGGGTCTCGGTGCGAGTGAGGTGAGGTTTCCATTTCTGAATGCAGGCACTTGAAAGACATGACAGAAGTCTATTGATAAACTGAGAATCTAAAGTGCAGACACTGAATGAAAATCTGGAAACAACCAACAACTACAAACAAGTGCCTGCAAAATCAAAACCCTTCAGTTTAATATGAATAAATATCCTCCAGCTTAAAAATATGCTCTCACTTCAACAGATGGCAAGCAGCCCTGTCTCTGTAGGCCCCTCCTGCTTCGCAATCCGCCCCTTGGAGAAAGCAATCCATCCCTGGCGCTGAAACATGCTGTGGCACCAGCACCAATCAGTGCACAGACAGCACGAGGTGTGTCACAGCACAGCATCTGTGCATGCAGCTCTGCAGAGACACTGCTGGTGGTTAGAGATGTCAAATACCTGCATCCCTGAAGTCTGGTCTTCACCTGCTTTAAAAAACTGGAACTTTTAGTTGAAGTGCCTAACACTGTTTTTAGGCATCCTGGGTTTAAAGCTTCCACACCTGAAAGCTTTCTCAGAACCCAGTAAGGAGTACTACATTTAATGTATTTACTACAGGTCAACTTCCACTTAGAGAAGAGCACAGAAACAGGTATAACCATGAATTTAACTCTCAACAAAAAACAGTGCCTCTTATTTGATTTTCACAGTAAGAACAAAGCTGACTATTTGCTTTTGTCTTTGGTCTCTTTCACACTTGGCTAGTCTGCAGCGAACTTGGTTTAGGAGCTGGATTCGTTGATTACACATGCTTAACCAGAGTTAATTTTAAGTAAACATATTATAAACAGTCAATGGAAGTCTGTTCGCTCATGCTCACAGCAGCAGGGATACACACCACTTCATTAATACAGACAGAGCCTCTTTTGGAGATTGTACGGGTTGCAATCCAGTGCATTTTAAATTAATCACGAAGTCCCCTTCCACCTTTCCACCAGGACTTTCACAAAAATTAGAGCAGCACGCTGTAATTGTCAAGCAGGATAAGGTGGAACTCTCCCCAGTGCCACTCATGCCCAGGAATTCTCCAGGGAATGGGAAATGGGCTGCAGAGCCTTGCACTTCTAGGTCACAGGTTCAAATCGGAACCAGGTTGGTAGTGACTGAAAAACCACCCTCATCTGCTACAGACCCAGGTGAATTATTCCCTGTGAAGTAGGCTCATTTAACTCCTTTCCACTCATAACTCGGCTGGATTTCATTACTGATGAGCCCTGGTACCAGCCCTGCTCTGTAGCGGTGTTGCAGAGCAGAGCTGTGACCGGACACGGCTCCATCTGCGTGGCCACCGCTCTCAGGGGACCCAAATACACTGCCTGGGAACCACTGGCTTAAGCGTTGCAGCAAAGCAATTCGTGCTTCGCAGAAACGATGATGGCATTTCCCTGGATATTCCACCCCTTGTGCCTTCTCTCAGCAAGCACAAACGCCCGCTCCATCCTCAGCACAGCTGCTAGGACACAGGCCCCCATTTGTTCATGACAGGAGGTGTAAAGTTGGAGTGCACAAACCCAGCACCACGAGCGCACATCCTTCCTTTCAGCACCCATTTGTGACCTTCCCTCAGCACAGCAGCTCTGCCCCACTGGGCTGGGTCCACTTGTGCAAAACGAAAGAATGAACTCTTCTGTCCTGCCCCAGAGCTGTGACAGGCAGACAGGAGTAGAAAAAAAGCCTGAGGAGAAGGCTTTGGAAAGCCACAGGCTGTTCCACTGCGGTCCAGAGCTGCCCCCAAAATGCACATGTAACCCGAGAGAGCAGCAGTGCCAAGAGCACCCCTCTGCCCAGGACACAGCCCTTCACCACCCGGCCACACAGACACCAGTGGAGCAGTGGCTCCCAAGGCATGGGACTGAAGAACAGATGCCAACTTACGTGTATCGATGGTCTCCTGGATGGGGATGAAGCCCACGGGTAAAGTGTCCTTGATATCAATGAGCTTCATATCAACCAAGACATTGCCTAAATGACTCTTTGGAGAGAGAAAACAAACAGTTGACTATAACAGTGTCATCAAATTCAAACCGAGTTCTTCTCATCTGCTGAACCCCAACATGACTTGTCATTGTATCTGACCACCAGCTTTGAAAATGGTAAGGAGGTCCCAAGACAACACTTGCAACTGACACCTATCTGGGAACTGCCTGATGACTGACCAGGAGACACAAGACAGCTTCCAATGTCTACAGAACCTTACACCTCACTCACTGCCCTACTTTGGATCCTCAGCAGCACAACCAAATTCTTCCCTCTGGAAAGGCAGCAGTTCGAAGTATCACCTCCACCAGCTCATCCACTAAGCAGATCACCTTAGTTCCACGCACTCTACATCTGCAACAGCAACATGACATTTCCCTGACAGTAACAGCAGAAAGCATTACGGGAAGATGGTTCATGCAGACACAGCCAAAGTTATTACATGCATTAGCTAATTAGTACTGAATAGACATGGTTCTAGCTCCAAAGGCAGGCGCGCTCCAGAAGAGCAGGCCATTTGGAACGAAGAACTTCATTTGGAGTCCGTGTGAATTCTGAACTGATGCCTCATCCTATTAATCAATGTTTGAAGAGCTCAAAACACAACTCAGAATGACAGCCTCCACAATTGTTGAGAGCAGATTTTCTTTGCAGTTCTCATTAAAGCCAGCATTGCTGCCAATAATCTGGATTCACGTATGGAAGAAAAGCACACTTTAGTTACCACGCAGCCTTTATAAACAAAAATGCAATACAGAACCACTAAAATTTCATCCTAGGCCATCAAACCACATCAGTGGGTTTTACTGTTACTGGTTGCTAAGTATCTCCTTTAGTTTTTATCTGGCAGAGTATTTCAGGCAAACCTCTGTTCTCTGACTATTACGGTGCACTATTTTTAAACATATTTCAGAGGTTGCAGATTTAAATAAGGGGAGATCAGGTCACCACACCTGCAGCCCTGTCCCACCACACGCACACGTGGCACACATCCTTTGCTCACGCAGAGTAGACAAGTCCAGGCAGCCCCCTCCTGCCTCCACCCTCGCTATGGCCAGGGCACCTCAGAGCCAGCAATGCTGGATGCAGAGAAGCCTGAATGTAAAGTTAATGTGGTCCTGGCAGTGCAAATGGTAGGCAAAGTGGTCACTGCTGATTCATCTTTCATGTTTTATTTATCCAAACTGTCTGGCTGTGTTACATCAGTATGCAACTTTCAGTGGAACCAGTGCTCGCTTCTCCATCAGCAGCAGGCGGGTAGGAGAGATACCCGGTAAGTTCATAAGCTCTGAAATACTGGGAGTAGATACGCAGGGGAAAAGGGCACAAACTTCCTTGTTTGTGAGATGCACCATTCTGGGCCCTCTCACGACGACACTCAAATGCCAGCAACGTTCTCATAATCTGTCAAATATTGTGAGCTGTTGAGAATGATGGTTCTGATAAAGACACACTACAGACCGTCTCCATCATAAACCAGGTATCTGAGGTGCATTAACTCTAACTACAGCATGTTCTTCAGGACAAATAATTCCCAGTGTTTTGGTAAAAAAAAAAACCAAAACACAACCCTGAGCAGTAAAACTTTCAACCCAAAGCACAGCGACACATCAACATCCAGGCAAGAGGAGCCTCTCATCCCAGATGAGAGCTCTGGGTCACTGCTGCTAGGGGCGATGGAGGTCTTTTAACCCTCAGAGGTCCCCAGTCAGGCAGCACATTGTACCCCTGTGCAGCCAGAGAGGACTGAGAGGGGAGGGAAAGCTCTTGCTGAGCTAACTGGGGACAAGGGTGCTGCACAAGAGAAGGCTGATCCCCCACCAGCCTGGTCACCTCCTCCCAGCACATCAATCCACTTCCAGTCTTCCTGCAGCTGCAGAACCAGGGGTGCTGATGAGCTCCAAGTGCTTCCCAGGGGCTGGCAGACTGGCACCAGCACCTACTGGTTTGGTCTCTGCCTCACAAAAAGGTCCCTCGCACACACGAAGCTCATGGCCTCAAGCAGCACAAGTGCTCGTTCTGCTAGCTGGGTTGGAGGGGTGTCCTTGGAGAGCCCGCTCGGCCAGCCGGAGCAGGCTGACCGGCCTTGGGAAGTCCACCCTTGGAGAAGAGAGGGTGCCCATCGGTGTGGCTGTGGCGAGCCACGGGAGCACAGGTTCCACGGCAGCACCCGAACACAAGCTGCTGCCCAGAGCTCTGCCAGAAGCACCCATTGGTCTCACACTGCTGACGCAGGGCTCGAGACAACCCGGGTATGGGACACAGCGACTGGCCCCACGCCCCACCCGCCAGGCTGCCGTGTGCTGGGACCTGCCATCCTCCCCCACGCTCCCTGTAATTCACTCCTCATCAATATGAGGAACATACTCCCAAACCGTGCTGCGCAGAGGATTCGTGCCAAGAGCCTACCCAGCACCGACTGAGGATATTTACACCACCTCTGCTAGCCAGCAGTTGCTACTATCTGTGATTATTTCTGACAACCTCACATTTAAGGTAGCCACAGATAAACTTAACACCTAAATCATCACAAATCTTTCTGCTCAGTACCCTCCCTGCCTATTCTGGGGCTATTATTCCTGCTACTGCAGGTACTCCAGGATGAAAGGCACAATTATTGTCCATCCACCCCTGAAAGAGACATTTCCCATAGCTCTGGAGCTTTATTTTAATCTAGAGGCAGGCAGGGAGGCGGATGGAATAAAGGTCAAATGGTAGGAACTGACAGCCCCCAGCTTTCCTGTCAGGACCCGTCATCAGCCTCTGAATGTCGGTCGCTCTTCTGTTCCCGTCGCTGGTGAAAGCACGAGTGCAAAATTGTATCTGCACACCCTGACAACCAAGTCACTGTGAATATCCAAAACACGACGAAAAGCAGGATTACCCACTAGATGGAGTGCATTCATTGTAGAATTACACAGTTCTTCCAGAAAAGAGGAAGTTTTCATACTAGCCTCAACCAAAAACACAGTAGAAGGCATCAAGCTCTCGCTGCACATGATCTCCTCCCCTTCACGGGAGATGTGGGCAGACAACTGCCACTCATCACAAATTGACTGATATTTAATAGCCATACCAGAAGATAACAAGTATAGGGTAGCAAATGCATAATGTGGGCAAATTTTCAACAATCAGCACCAAAAACAACACAGAAAGAAAAGCTACTCCTGCAACAAAATGTCTATGATGCCCTGGATTCAGAAATGAACATTTCCTTCATCACCACTACCTGCAGCATTCGCTTCTCTAGGCAGAGTTAGAAATCTGCCAGGATCATGGGCGTGCTGCGCCCGCTGCTACAGCGGGAAACGCTGGTGGGAGGGGGTTGCTGGAACATGACCATTCCCTCTTCTGCTGCTTTTATTGCAGATTTTGCCAGAGATTTCTTTCCATGAGGAACACGGACAAAACGCAAATATCCAGCCACTGCAGTTCGCCTCCTGACTCATCCAGACTCAGTGAAATGCCTGCCTGAACTATAATTGGCTCCATAAAATGAATCATCTTATGGGTAAGAGTGTACCAGTTACAGATGCAAATCATGCAGACACACAAACGGACTTACATTTTCTTTTGAAAATGATCTCGTGAAGCACAGGTATCGTGTGACCTTGGATTTAAATAAGCCATCTTTCCAGAGGTCAGCATCCAAGCCATCTGCTGTTTGTGCAACCTGGAAAGAAGAGAGGAGACATGTGAGCCAAGATAAAGTTAATATATGTGCAGTACTTCTGCAGACCTCTTCTAATTAACAGTAGCCTGAACCCTCACAGCATCTCATTAGTTTCTTCACAAGGTGCAGTGCAAAGAACTTCCAAGAGGAGGTATAAGGAAGTCCTAAAAATGCTGTCTCTTGGGAGTCTGTTGATTAAAGATGCTCTGACAAAGGCTATTCTAATGAGGAAACAGCAACTTTGGTCACAGTCTCCAAACAATAGTTTGGAGAAGTCAGCGTATCGAGGCTCTCATTACCACCCCACACGCAAGGGCACACTGGGGCAAGCTGCAAAGAGGCTCCGTGTAGACAAAGCACAGAAACTGCTCAATCTCAGTATTTCACAGAAAAGCCATTGAGGAATTCCAGCTCCCAAGCCAAAAAGCTGCTCCCAGCATCTGGGGAAAGCCCTGGTCACTTGTGGACTTTAGCAGCAGTGCCACGTGTGAGGGTGCACCCTGGATCCTCCCTCTCCAACACCACCTTGCATCCAGTCAAACCACTGGCACACACTGCACAGAAGGCAAAGGAAACGGACCCCGGGCCCTCCACTGGAGAGAGGCACGAGCAGGATGAGGAGGGCAGGAGAAGATCTCGCCTTCGATCCAACTCAAGGCACAGGCACGAGGCAGCACACACCAGGGAAAAGGCTCTGCTCTGTCAGCAGCCAGGCACTCACCCCGCACAGCGCGAGCTGCTAAGAGCCCCTGCCCCAACAGATTTGTGGTCAAGTTTAAGAGAGGAGACAAGAAGGCAAACACAAGGAGAAGGGTAGTAGAAATTAGATCACCCCACCAGACTAATGCCTGACTGATGGCTCCCAACAAGAGGCTCTCTAGCATGATCTGAAGCTATGCAGAAGCACAGCTGAACTTCCACCTAATGTCTCTCAGATGGGGGCAAACTGCTCCAGTGCAGCTCTGCCATGTCTGATCACACTGAGCTGGGCAAGACCTTGACCCAGAGCAGCCTGATAACAAAAAGCTGACATCTGCTGTTACTGCTTGCACCCACGTTTTGTTGGGCAGAGACTCTGCGCAGGGTGCAGGAAGCAGGAGATGTGTGCTGACAAGACCCCCCAGTTACCAGACGTACGGGAGAGAAGTGCATTTATTGTCCGACACAGGGAGCGAAGAGCATCGGCTGCTCTGCGTTTCAGCAGCTGCTGTTCACAAGCCCCTGCTCCGCTCAAGCCCCCGTGCAGCACACACAGCTTTTGCTGTCAGGCTTCTGCAAGGAAACATGCATCGCTTTTAAACAGGAAAATTCTGAAACAGGATTTTCATGGGATTTTTTGTTTCTTTCATTATTCCTTGAATTCAACTCTTTCCTAAATTGCTAGTTTAGGAACATATGAAATCCCTCTCCTGTGGGTAAGTCAGCCCTGGTGAGGATATACTCCGAAAACAGACTGCTTAGAAAAACTGTCGGTGTATAGGGACACTGAGCTTGAACTCCAGCCCTTGTTACAAACAGACTGGGGAACTACGACTGGATTTAATGACTTTGTGAATTAATACGGTTCAAGTTCTCCATTTCAATTTTTCTTCTGTTAGCCAGGTTTTTTTTATCTTTGTTCACATGTTAAAGATGCTCAGAACTCAACAGGCAGCACTAGACCCAGTCTGCAACTGGAACATCGTTGCTGTACCTCCGACATTCCCCAGACAGCCATGCTGCTGGCCACTGCCCGCCTGCCTGCCCTGGCAGCACCGTGCCACCCTCACAGCCTTGCAGGAAGACACAAGCAGTGGAGCAAAAAGCAGCTGAGGGTAAGAGCTCACCAGGCCTCACGGAAACACCAGCAAAACCATTTCTGCTCCTGCCAGAACACAGCAGTAGCAGGCAACATCCCCAGCTATTGACCCTGAGCGCTCTGCCTCCGCATCGCCCTGCTGAAGCCTTTTTCCGAGCCTGGAGAAGGTAAGCGTGCATTAACTTGTCAGAAAGCTCACAGGGAAAGAAAACACGGCAATACAAACAGGAAACTTCTTACATCATCTGCTGGTCTCCTGCGGGCAAGGAGGATCCTCACCACCTCCTGAAGCAGCGTGGCTTCACGATGGCAGCGGGAGGGAGTCAATCTGGAGAGGCCAGGGCAGACCTGTCCAGCAGGACAGACCCTGCCCAGCCCCAGTTCACCAAGTCCCCTGCTTGGCTAAAAGGCAAGGAACGTGTGGGACCACGGACACAGCATCTGTCACTGGGCACCCAGCACCCCAGGCACTCGGAATGGTGACCTTCTTCTCATGCAGCTGGGGGAAGACATTCCTCAAGCACATGCCACAAAGAGATGGACTTGATGGAAGGACACACAGTAAGGAAGGTGTCCCCCAGCACACCCCTCCAAGTGTGGGTGATCTACCCACTGCCCGGCTGTCAGTATGGGGTTACTGCTACACAGGACAGGACTCTGGCAAACGTGCACCACTAAACCAGCTGCCCCGGGGGCGGGTCTGCCCTGCTCCAGCACAGCCCGAGGCGAGCAGCACTCTCGGGCTCTGGCCCCAGAGCAAACCCCACCACGGGGCTGGCATTCAGCCTGCAGCAAGGAACGCTGCTGCACAGGAACAACACCTCGTTCCTGCCTCCCACCTCTCCTCTCTTTCCTCCCCACCCATATGCTCAGTCTTGCCAGTTTGGGCAGATTTTCAGGAATCTAAGTTCAGACACACTCTACATTTTGGCAAAATCAAGTCTTTGGTATTTCAGCTGCTAAAAGCCCTGGATAGTCATTACAAGCATCGGTAGCTGTTTTCTAAGAAGACACAAAGAACATGGAGATTTCTGAGTAATTACAAAACTAATGAGGGAAAGAGATCCAACCCCTTTGCCACAATTCCCCTGGGTCTGGTACCCAGGGCTCTACCACCCCACAACCTCCAGCTAGGCAGTATGGTAAACAAACCAGGACACCCAATGGCCATTTAGCTCACACTAAGCTGAAAGCACTCACAGCCTTTGCTTGTTTGTTTTAAAGAGAGGAAAAGAGAAAAGGAAGGAAAAGGATATGGCAATGGCTGTTGATTGAAGAAGGGACATGGATGAAAGGGAAACGGGGTAAAGCCTACAAATAATAACACAGCTGTGTCAGGAGAGAACTGTACATGTCACATCACAAAACTCAAACCATCTGGTAACTACATGATGCCAAATTCATCACTAATAAGAGGAAATACCTTCCCAAGCAACTCAACGTTCCCCTGTGGAACTGAACGCTGCAGGATGATGTAGCAGAGGCAAATACATCAGATCCCAAAGGGGACTACAACAACATCCCAAGACAAACTGGTGTTAACACTTCCCAAAAGATAAGCCTGGCTCATCACTGCTCCAGAACCCCAACTCAGCAGAGGAGCTGCCTTCCCAGATATCCAGGCAAGAAAAGCCCAGGCCTGTGTGCCACTGTCTCATGGGTCTGGGCACCAAGATGTCCTGCTCCGTCAGAGTGGCAGCCAGCACGGCCCCACCACAGCCGGTGCTGTGCAGGGGAAAGGAGCCTGACTGCAGCTCTCGGTACCCAGGCAGAGCCAGGCTGCTGATCTGTCAGACACAAGGCCGAAGGAGTGTGTGGAAGCCACGCTTAGGGTAAGACAACTGCAGACACATCCACAGGGCCCACAGCAGGGACTGCCAGCCCCAGGGTCAGAGCAGAGCACCCTGTAAACAGAGAGGAGGGCAGAAGATTCATCAGTCTCGGCTCTGTGCCCCCTAGGAGAGAGCGACCCACATTCACAAGCATTATTACAACACCACTGTAATTGGATTAAGCCACAGGAAGACTCTTTTATCTTGTTTAGTTTAAACTGCTGGTTAGTGCCGAAGCTCCCTATTAAACCTCAGACAGGCTATCTGGGGTGAGCGCACTCTCTGCCCAGTCATTTAGGCAGAACGCAATTCTGTTATCACAACTCTCACATTGTCCCGTGCTCCTTTATCAGGGCAAGCAGCTAATTACACAGCCTGGCTCACACAGGTAATCAGCACTGAGAAAAATGCAGTAAATGCAAAAATCTTCCAGGTCTTTAAGGAGCCTTTTCACAATTCCCTCCCTCCTGTCCTTCCTTCAGCCTGATCCATTCTCTTCCTCCTCACACTGAACAGGGCACGCAATGATCCAGAGCTGGAAAGGTGCGAGCAAAGCCTCAAGTCAACTGGTTTCCACTCCTGACCACACAAGCTGTGTGACTCTGGAAACCCAAGGTGTGATGTAGCACAGCTGAAGCACAATACCTAAAAAGGTGAACGGATGGACTAAAGGCTAAACCTTTCTATATCGAGCTCTGCAAGGTCAGTGGTTTATGATATTTCACTGTTTGGGACACTAATATACAGGGAGAAAAATCATGCTGTTGGCTACACAGAAGCTAACCCAAGGAACAAGCAAGCTGTTAAACAGTGACCTCCCTTTATCCATTCACACATTCATCTCTGCTGTGTCCAGCTGCCTTTTCCTGCTGCCCAGCCTCCTGTCAAAGCTTAGTTTAGAGGCTTGCATTCTCTACATCAAAATCACCCTTACAGTTTCAGCTGGATGCAAAAATTTTTTGCTTCCCATTCTGGAGCTTCTCATCAGCATTGTGCAGCGCTGATGTGTGGGATTAAACAGCTGATGCGGGATCCATTTATTCAGAGATATAATTTGTGCAATACTTAGGACTCCTTCAGGATGAATGTTACTAGGATTATTAAATTTGCATGCCACAGTGACCAGCTGTTCCCAAAAAACCCTCCTCCAGGTAATTATGCTCTTCTGGAGTGGCACAGATGAAGTAGCATGACTGCACCCACAAACCTCCACTGAGGGAAAGCACTAGGTGCTGTGGGCTGAGAGGGGGGCAGCTGGATACCCAATTACTTCTTCAAGCACACGTCTGAAGGCAAGCCCTCTCTAGAAGAGATGCTGTTCCCAGCAAAGCAAAGCCTCATTAGCGCAGAACCAAAGCGTTCGCAACGTCAGCTGAAACAGCTCTACTTACTACATCATAACCAGTCGGCGCTCGGTTCCGGGAGGCAACCACGCCGACACCCGTGATGGGATCCATCGGCAGGTCGGGCAAGGCATCGGAGAGGTCTCGCACTTCAGGCATTATGGACTGATCCTGAAAGAAAGGAGCAGAATTAAACGGCTGCTCGGCAGCGCACGCGCCAGCAGAAGACAGCGAGTGCCGAGAGCCTGCATGCATGCACAGAGCCTGTGCTGACACACCACGGACTGCCAAGTTAAACACGGGATTAGGCCAGACACACCTTCTGCACTTTCATTTGCTTTTGATAAAGAGGGTACGTTTGTGCAAAGCCCAATACGTTTGAAAATTGGACCAGCAGCCTCTTCGGAGACTAAATTTGTTGTTTCCGGGATACTTATGGTGTGCTGGTCTCCATCTAGCAATGATGGGAAAACTGAAGCTCTTTCCCAGAAGGCAAATTCCATCAGTCAGGCTGGTCGAAGCAGCTCTGCCATTTTGAGCAGCAAGAAATCTGCTCCCAGTGGCTTCACTGGGAGGTTCCCCATTCACTGCAGGTGTTAGACACACTGGGGGTTCCCCCACAAGCCTTCAGTCCCCTTGCACCCTCCTGAACCGGACCAGTTTCATGTAGCAGCACAGATGTATCTGGCGCTCTGTACAAAACCACGCTTGCTGCGGAGAGCCTGGACACCAGGGGAGCACACGAAGCAGCACAAGATGGTCTGATGCAAAGCAGACAGTGGCCTTGAAGAGGCCTGAGCATCTTCCAGGAGAAGGGAGACACCACTGAGTACTTCAGAGGAGGGAAATGCGCAAAGAGGGGTAGAAGCAGGTAACACCAACCAATTCTGGAGAGATGCTGTTGCAGGAAGCAGAGGAGGACAAGAGAGCTGCTGAAGCAACTCACTGAGGAGGAGGATGGGGAAAGGTGCCACTGCCTCAGCATGTGGTCTCCTGCAGAGGCTGCCAGTTAGGGCAAGTCTCCTCCGGTTTTCAGGAAGGAATGCCCCAGGGCACCGCCCCCCCACGCCCCCCAAGATAAATGGGCAGTGTTTTGTGTAAACAAGCGTCACTGCTGAGCAGCCAGATAAGCTGTGAACCAGAGCTACCTAATTCAATTCCCTCCTCAGAGCAATTAAACCCCAGAATTTCTAGGCCATGTAGACGGCTGGTTACTTACTGCTTCTAGAAAAGGCAGAGGTGAGTGCTGGTGCCAGTGGGACCTGGTTTACACTTCACAATGCCCAGTCTGAACAAACATCGTGCTGCAGGCAATAAAAGAGAGCAAGTCTGGGCCCTATGTAAATAATAACAATAATAATGTCATCCGAACAGCCAGACTACCTGTGGAGTCCCAAAGAACAGAAGCTAGTGACCAGTACTGGTGACCACACTGTTGCCAGTGAACCAAGCCCAGGAGAGAGCTCCACTCTGGCACCTAGACGAGCATCCGGCACGCAGACAGCACAGCAAACACACTTGGCTCCCTACACAGCTTAGGCCTCCAAAGCACAACCTGAAATGCATCCTGAGCTGTAGGGGCTCACCCACCCTTCCCGACAGGCTCCCTGTCCCCAGGGCGGGCGAGGAGCTGACCCCCTGCCACAGAATGCTGGTGGCACCCAGCACAGCCCCAGCAAACCCTACACCACTGCCCACGCCACACCACCAGCTCATCCAGGGGTCTTACAAATATCCAGAACCCACTGCCTAAAATGCATGGTACTGAGCAAACACAACCTGAATTTAACCACGAACTTACAACCTGTTCTTCGTAAAGATGCACGTTTTCTGAAACTTTTCCAGCTCTCAATAACGTGATGACTTGTTATTACACGCTGGGAGGAGCTGGGAGATAATGGATGCTGATAGGAGCTTCTCTTAGGCCATTCTGAACTGAAATCCAGGTACGTGACGATACTCCCCAGCACGCTACCAACACTGCACGGCAGGTTCCAGCATGGCTGCAGCTGCGCTGTGGGGAAGCAGATCCACCCGCCCTCCACCAAACCTGCCCTGGCAAGGCACCTGGGCTCGCTCAGCAGAGTAGGGGTGGCCAGCATGGCACTGACACCTCCCCTCGGGAGGGAAGCAGAGGGGCTGTGCCCCCTCTCCAGCCCTGGCAGAACCCGGGCAGGCAGGAAGCCACTGGCACCCCCCCCCATTCCCTCATCAGCAGCGATGGCAGAGCCAGGGACCTGGTGCTGAACGCTGCCCAGCCCTGGCTCAATGCACTGGGGCTGGCTGCGGAGAGACCCAGCTGCCTTAGCAGCAGCAGCACCAGCCTTGGAGAGGTCAAGGAGGGGTCCCGGGGGATCCCAGGCACCACTGCAGGAATGAGGGGGTGGGTGTTGCTGGGCAGAGCCCCCCAGCCTGGCAGCACCCTGGCCACAGAGCAGGAGGAAGAAGGGCACCTTTGTGGGAGCCATTTGCGGTCCCGCTCGGCACAGCAGTGGGAGGGGAAAAGGCATCAATCCCCACTTTGTGTTGGCTCACACAAAGCCTCTCTATGGTGGCAGCAGCGGCTCAGCACCGGGAACGGGACTTTCCACCTCAGGAGGGGGAAGCCGTGGGGCGAGATGTGGTGTGGCACCAGCACAGGGTGCGGAGCAGCACCCACCACAGTGGGGGCCAGGCCAAGCTCCCCATGCCCACCGCTGCTGCACAGCGCCCGATGAGCTTGGCACCTTCCTCTGCCTGGCACTCAGACCACAGCCCCAGGCTGCAGCTGGAGGGCAAAGCATCAGTCCACTAAACAAAGCTCCGGGTCTGCAGACCCTGCTTTGCAGCTCGAGGGTGGCACAGCAAGGCTCTGCCATGGCAGGCCAGCCGCTCTGCTGCGTGAGTGGCATCAAGGATGCATCTGGAAAAGATAGGGAGTAGCAGCAATTGGTTTGCACACCCAGATAAATGTTTTTGTGAACCCTGTGCAGGTCAGAGGGGATTCTCTGGCTAGGCAATCACAGAGACGATTAGTTACATTGCACTTCTCCCCAAGGGCATCTGAAAAGTTTGGTTTCTTTTCTAGTGCTCTTTTGAACTTAAAAATAAAAAACAAACAGTGAAAGAACAGATTGAATTAAGGAGCAGGATTCTATAAATACTCCTGTTAGAAAGTTTGTTATTTTAATGAAGTTCTCTTCAAACAATGCAAGTTTGACCCATACACCCACCTAACATCATGGTGGCCAAGAACTCAAACCAGCTGACCAGGAGATGGCCTTTCACCGTCCTGCGCTAGCCCAGCTCT
Organism: Actenoides lindsayi; assembly: GCA_025331215.1. Classification (NCBI taxonomy): domain Eukaryota; kingdom Metazoa; phylum Chordata; class Aves; order Coraciiformes; family Alcedinidae; genus Actenoides; species Actenoides lindsayi. The sequence continues at coordinate 3,345 of WTSP01009551.1, read as the reverse complement.
GCCGAAGGGCCTCCGCTGCTCTGCCTGCTGCAGGGCTGTTCTGGGAACAGCCCAAAACAATTACATTTTTCCCCATTAGTTGGGAACATGCTCCCTGGAGGTTGTTCCCAACTGCAGGGTCACAACCAGCCCCCAGCACACCCCATCAGCAGCGGGAAGCTGGACGAGAGCCCTGGGGCAGGAAGAAGCTTCAAAACACCACAAGGCCTCTTGGACAAAGCCAGCAGGGAAGGGATGTGCCTCCACCAGAGAAAGCCACCGCGCATCCTGCCAGGACTGGACCCAAGCAGCACGTGGCAGAGTGGGCTGGGACGGCCGCAGGACAAGACGCAGAGCGGGCTCTTGGCATGCTGCTGGCTTTAGCCCAAATGCTTCCTGAACCAGCCATGCTGCCAGGCAGGAGGCACAGGGGTCCCAGGGATCTCACTGTTCAGCTTCAGGAGAGGCCTTCAGGGATCCTGCTGGCCTCTACCAAAGCTTTCTTCTCTCTGCCTTCAGCCAAGGCCCTGGTTCATCTTCTTGGCCTCCTCCTGCCGAGGGTTTGGGCGACCACTTGCTGTGTGGCATCAACCCAGCACAGCTGGACCCAGGCTGGCCCCAACAGGCACTTCTGTAGGCATGTGGCACAGACCCCATCCCGCTCTATCAGCGGTGGAGCAAGACCCCCTGCTCTACCCCTGCAGATAGCTCTGTGGGCCACAGTGCATGGAGAGGGCAGCAGAGACCAGTGCCAGGGTGCCCTGCAGCAGGCAGGCTCCTGGCAGAGCCACCAACGAGGCTTCCAGAAGTCTTTGCACTGGAGAGTTTGAGGCCAAGAGGCTGATGGTCTTTTACACAAACTGGAGCAAGTGGAGCTCTGTCCTGTCCTGCCACTGCCAACTCCAGAGGCTGCCAGCCCACAGGGCAAGCCAACAGGTATGGGTAGGGAAGAGAAGCAGAGGAAGCGTGGGCAGCAGCAGTGACATTTAGGCCCCCCTGCTGCGAAGCACCTGCTTCCGACCGGCACACCACCACTGTGCCCGAGGTGTGCACCACAGTGCCCGTGCTGCCCTGGCACCGCAGCACCAGGCAGCTGCCTCAGCACCCCCAGCCCCACACCCTGCCAAGATGGCAATGCCGAGGGCGAGGGGGCTGTCTTGAAGCCCATGCCCACAGTCACACACATCTCCTCTTCTCCCAACACCTCCAAGATCGTCTGTTTACATCCTTTCTCTCACTCTCACCCATTTTCTTGCTATCTCATCTCTGCTTTTATTAGTTTATCCCAGGCATGTCTTTCTGCTGGCTTCAAGTACTCCACTGAGGTGACTGACCACACATGCTGCTGGGCTTTGGCTAGGACATGAACACAGCAAAGGAACACGTTTTCAGAAATTAATGCATTGCTATGAGTTTGTAGAGCACTCTTCCCCCTCGGTGCTCCTTTTCAACAAATTAGGCAAGTTCAAGCGCTGGTGGGTACGCAATCAGATCAGGCCTGATGATGTATTTGCTGTAAAAGCATCATGCTGCCAAAGCAGGTCAAGTTCTGAAGTTAAATAGCAAGGGACTTGGAGAGATAATGGTCTCATTGTTTCTTTCTTCAACTACAAGCTCTGCACTTTGACACGGGCTTGCTCTTCCCACAGGCAGAAGAGCATGAGCGAAGGCAAAGCTGGAAAAAAAATGATCAACTACCTCACTGAGTTCCTGCACCCTGCGGCAAATAACCCCAACAAACCAAAGCAGACACTGCCGAACCCCTCACTCGGGTGTCACTCCATTGCTCGGGGAAGGCGGCAGGTACAGCTGGCACAACGCGGGACGCCAACAAGTTACACCGGTGCCCTTCCCTGCGCGCCCGGTCCTCCCACCACGTCCGGGAACAGGACGCGGCCCCAGCCAATTTTCTATTTCTGTTCATGGAATAGGACACAGTTTCAACCAGAAAAACAGGAGACCGTGGCAGGACACAGGGTCAGGGCCCTGGAGGCCTCCGTGACAAGCAGGCAGAATTTCAGTTTCGTGTTTCGCCCCAAACGAAGGTATGTCCGGAATCGCCCCTGCGCCCAGGCTCCCAGCGCGCAGACAGCTGCCCCACACCAGCTGCGCAACCACTACTGTTTGGGACTGGACTGGACAGAAACAGGAACATACTCGTGGAATGAGCAAAACCGAGATCTTGTCTTGCTTCGCAGCACTTCTAGCTACAAGCACACATCTGTGAAGAGTCTCCCATTTCAGACTAAAATAGGTTCCCATACCCACGTGATCTTGCACCAGGGCAGCAAAACTTATATGACATTAAGTTCAGTTATTTCCATCTTGGCACATGTGTGAACAAGTCCCTGGGGGCTACAGGAACCCCTGAGCCCAGGATTCTCTTTCCCAGGACAGCATGCATTACAACAGTGAAGCATTGTGCGCTTTATTTCACGCCTGCAGAGGCTCACACTGAGCCTCTGTCCCAGTATGCAGAGGAAATCTGCCAGGTAAGGCTATCTCAGCTAAAACCTGCAGGGATGACACTGCCAACCGGACACAAGACTCGCAAGCTCCTCTAAGGAGTACGTTCCCACGTTCCCCCTCAGCTGAAACAAAACACAAGATGGAGAAACCCAAGTTTTAGCCCGAGCAGCTGAGCACCCACTGAGGCCCAGCCTGCCTCGTGTCCACTGAAGGACCCTGGGCACGTTACCGTGAAGCTGTGAACGCCCCAGCCCAGGGAAAGCTCGGGAAATGCTGAGGCTTGGTGGATCTTTGAGAACCTCTCCAGAAACCACAGTGAAAGCTCACAGCCTTTGGTAATGCAAGAGACAAGTACATAAAACACGGTATCGGTATCGCAGCTCCAGCCAGTGCTGCAGGGAGCAAGTGCACATCACCACCTGCAGAGAGGCAGAACCCGGACAACAGGCGAGGAAAAGGGGTGGTCAAGTAATGCCACGCTGCAAACACCTGCAGCAAAAGACCACACGAAACACCGTTGTTGTTTTTTATATTTTCTCTAAGCGACCACTAATAAAATTTGCAATAAACCCTCGAGCACGTCAAGGTCACCAGGGCTTTGCCCCACGACTGATCCCCGAGATCAGCCCCAGGAGAGCCCCGTGATCTGACCCAGGGGACAACAGAGAGCCCAGGACCACACCAGAGCTCGGCCGCTCGCACGCCGGGCTGCCGGCACCACCCAGCCGCGGCCTTCCCCCGACGCAGGGCACGGGCCCGGGGGGCTCCCGCCGGCTCCTCCACCGCGGGCCCCGGGGCCCGCCCGAGCGGGTGGGGGGTCTCGGCCTGCCCGCCCCGCCCGAAGCCGCGGCCGTGTGAGGACCCCGGCCCGCGGAGGGGCTGGGGGGGGCGGCCGGT
>WTSP01009550.1:0-12268 GCA_025331215.1 Actenoides lindsayi | reverse complement strand
CGGCGCCCCCGGTCTGTCCCCCCGACCCCCGCGGGCCCGGGCTGCTGCGGCCCCGCCGCTCCCCCGGCCGCCCGGGCGGACACCGCACCCCCGCCCGCGGCCGCGGGCGGAGACCCCGCTCCGCAACGCTCCGCACCGGTCCGCCTGGAAACACCGTCCGCTCCTCACCCGACACCGCTCAGCCGATAGACGCCACCCGCTCCGCGCCTGTCCGCTCCTCCCCGAGCCGCTGCTCGCTTCGCGCCGCTTCCTCAGCCCTCTACGAGCCTGCCCCGCCGCCCCGGAGAACGGGCTGCCGCGGCCCGCCCCACCCCGCTCGCTCCTCCGCGTGTTTACAGGACACGCACGGCTGAAGAACCACATCGGCGCGGGGCAGCGGCAGAGGCTTGCACCGGATCGCTGCGAGCAGTGCGGTGGGAATAAATTCTCCCGTGGGGCATTCTGAGGCGCTCGGCGTTCCGGCGGCTTATTCCTCCCCTTTCTGCTGCCCCAGCCTGGGACTCCGCTGCAGTCTCCGAAAATGGAGTTTATGAGCGGTGGAAGCGCCGCAATCCATTGCAAAACCCACACTGGGACATTAAGGGTCCTCAGATTTAGTTATAAGCCTGGCCAGCTTCTCGGACTGCTTTCCTAAGGACCTACCCGTCTGTTTCCACTTCCCCTGCTCCAATGTTCAAGCCCTCGGTCAGTTCCGACAACATATACAAAATGGTGAGGTATGTCTCAAATGAGCAACGCGTCAGTGATGACATAAAGAACCCCCCCCGTTTTGTGGGGCAGTAGGGAGGGGGGTGCTGCGGAGGGGGGGGAGCGGGGGGGGCTGCGGACCTGCCTGCGCTAATCTGCCTTAACTAATTGCATTGTCTGTGGGTAACTTGTTAGCGACGGATTTCGAATATGCAGCATTGCTATGCCTTAAAAATATCCATAACCTTAGGGCGGGTTCACTGCAGCAGCTTCTGTACCGAAGTTCTTAAGGTAGAAGGCCCCATGTCACCCGATTCAGTGCTTTTAGCTCTTTGAAGCAGCAGCATGCCCAATGGCTGACAGGGAAGTGCTTGCACACACCAGCGCGGCCCTTACCCGGTCCGCAGCAGCAGCTGGTGCACACCTGCAAAAACCCTGGTTCATCCCGTTTTAACTGCCGTTTACACTATATATAAAATGTTACCGCTGAGACTTCCTATCTCCCTAAAATGGAAACAAACCAAACCAAAACCAAACAAACAAACAAACCAAAAACCAACCAACCAAAGAAACAAACAAAAACCCCCCAAACAAAACTACTGTTGAGCTAATACATTGCTCGTATAAATTACTCTTTCAGCATAGTAAACCTGGTCATAAATCTTAAGCAAAATGACTCAAAAAAGCTGCATTTCTGAAGAAAGTCAGTAAGCATTGGTCGCTTCTCTGTCAGTATAAGATTTATACAGATAGATTTATATTTGAAATGCGAATCAACGTTTATTGATTTGATCAAGGCAGTACTCGACATGATGCCATGCTGGGTCGCCACTCGATCTTCAGGACAAACTCCCCTCGATGCTTGTAGTCTTCAGGTTAAAGTCACCAGCACTTTGGCAAAAGCTCTGCGCTTAGGAGTCACCTTATTTCTCCCTCGAAACGAACTTATCCCTTGTATAGAGGTTATGGGGACCCTTCTGCTACACAGAGAACAGGAAAAGGCTGCCTGAGGCAAAGCATGAGCTGGGGTTTAGTTCCGGTACACGCAAACACGGGCACCGATGCGTTCCCGGCCTGTGCATTTCCAGATGATTTTGTTTCAGTCTGACCATCGCGTTCCTTGCCGGCTGTGTAAAGGGCAGACGACGCACACCAGTACCCAGCTTCGGAAACGTCCAGGCTGGTGACACTTGCAGCAGGCACAGTCCTGGCACCACGTACCCTGTCTCTGTCCCTGTCCCTGTCCCTGTCCCTGTCCCTGTCCCTGTCCCTCTCCTCCTGGGGCATCCGGGCCCCTCCGGCTTGCAGGGCCCGAGCTAGGGTCATGCACAGGCACAGTGCTGTGGGAACCTCGTTTCACCTCTGACCACGCACCCGTACCAAGACATCCATCCCCAAACTAGGTTCCCTCGGGGTGCGCTTCCCGGCTGGGCCCCGAGACGCCCACGGTGCCGCAGCACCGTCAGCCCCGCGGGCAGCCCGATCAAACAGCCGCGAGGATGGGGGGGGTGTGGGGGGTAGTTAGAGCAGCCCTCACCGCAGCAGCGCAGCCCTAATTTGCGGCCGCCGTGATGCATAACGAATGCGGCGCTGCTCGCCGCCGGCAGCCGTGGGACTGCTCGGTAAACGTCCGCAACCGGCCTCAGGGCAGCCTCGTCCACGAGACCGAAGGGCTTGCCTGGGAGCGGGACTCTCAGAGCCGGGTCTGGAGAGGGGCCGAGCCGGTACCGCCGGGGCCTTGCCGGGAACGGGGCCGTGCCGGTGGTAGCTGTCCCCGGCGCCGAAGCCTGGCCGGGCCGCGCCGCTCCCGCCTCGAGGAAGCCGGGTACCAGAGGATGGAGAGGGCCCGGGCACCAGAGCAGGACATCCCGGCAGGATTCATCTCGGCTCTCGGCTCTCGCCGGAGCCGCCACCCCTCGGCCCGGGGGAGCCACCGCCGCTGCCCGGTGTAGCAGCGGTGCCGGGGCCGGCGGGGCCGGCTCGCGCCCGACAGCCGTCAGTAGGTGGCGCAGAGCCCTCGGGAACCGCGGGACAACGTGCGAGGTCTGCTGGCGGCCCAGTGGCCTTGTGCGGTCGGGGCGGGAAGAGGCAGCGGCCGAAGGCGGCATCGCGTCCACAGCCCGGCTGTGCGGCCCCGTCGGGGCGGCCCCGTCGGTGCCCACGGTCGGGAGCGACCCCGTTTAGACGCCGTTTCGTGCAAACGGCAGCGACGATGGGAGCGGAGCACGGCCCACCCCACGGCGCCTCCCCGACACGCGGTGGGTAATTAAAACAAACAAACGAACGAACGAACAAGAGAGGGTCGAGCCCTGGTACGGGGCTGGTACGCTCCGCGGGGATGGGTGCGGGGCGGGCCCGGACCGGCGCAGAGGAACGCAGCTCGCCGCCGCCCGCTCCCGCTCCTCATTCTCCCGCTGGGCAAACATTAACGAAGGGCAAACGCGGCTGTGTACGAGCGGCTGTAAATCAATCTCGCCGCAAGGACACGGCCGGCAAACAACCGCGGCCCTCAGCGCCCGCCCGGCTACGCACCGGGCGCTGCGGCGGGGCTCGATCGCGCCGTGGGCGGGATGGGTGATGCTCTCCTGCCCCGAGGTCCCAGCGGGCCGGGACACCATGCCTCGGCCCCAGCACCGCTCCGGCAGCGGCGGAGCGCCCGCTGTCACCGCTCAAGATGCGCGGAGCCAGGTCCGCACCCGTTCCCGCGGAGCCCGAGAGGCCTCAGGGCGGGGAGGGGCAGGGCCTTTCCCCCGGGCCCAAGTTGTGCTCGCGTGTCGTCAGTGAAGCCCCTGGTTGATGCCTTCCGCCTCCCTTATTCCAATACGTTTATTCGAAGTCCCCACCGGGTAAATATTAAACAGGCCCTAATGAGGCAATCAGAACGGGGGCACTGCTGGGGCCGGGCGGCATCGACCTTCCCCAGCGCACGCCAGCGCGGCCGGCAGCGCGAGAGGTGCAAACGGCATTCGTTAGATTTCATATTTAATATGCAAAACGCTCTGCTGTATCGATTTCTTTACAGTTAAATTTGGTGAGCATTTCTCGCCGGCTTCCCAAAGCTTCAATTTATCCGGGAGGGAGAAAGAAAATGAGGAGAGGAGAAAAAGAAACGCAATTGTGAGGAAGAGCCGTCAGGTCGTAGGCAAATGCCGAGCAGCTCTGGAGGGACGGGCCGAGCCTTCTACCTGAGCCTCGCTGGTGAGCGCGGTTCCCCTCAGACTCCGCTCCCGTCGCCCCGGGACGGGCTCAGGTCGGGCTCGGGAAGCTGCCGCGCAAGGACCGCTTCGGTCCGAGCTCGCTCTGAGGATGCCCCTCGACAAAGCGGTCCACCTCCTGCAGTAAATCCAAAGGTGCCTCTGGGGTCCCTTCTAACCTCTTCACCCATTCCGGGAATGTTTCTTCGCCGGGCGTTTCCCTGGCGGCCCTTGGGCAGGCTGCGCGGGCCGGCAGCCGACCTGCAGGCAGAGGTGTTCCTAACAACGGCTCCAAGATTATTTTTGCCTGAACAAGACGAGTCGGTTTTTACCTTCATTATCCCTTCCTATTCGCCCCCCTGCTCACCGCCTAGTAAAATAGCCTTAAATAAATTCACCCTTAAATCCCAGCAGGCTGCAGAAGGGATGTGCATTTTCTTTGAATTGCATTTATTTTTTCGATATCACTTCCCTGCCCTTCCAAATGTCAGTGAAGGCGGGGGGAGGGAGGAATAACTAACGGAGAAACGGCCAAATAGATAAATATTCAGTGATAGAGGGGGAGAGAGAGGGGGACAGACAAAGGAAAAGAGAACAGAGAGGAGAAGAAAGATGGGATGAATAAGATGGAGGCTGGAAGAGGTCAGCTTTGCAATTAGCGGTTCTGCTTACATTTCAAGAGACAGCCCAGGAAGTGTCAAGACCTCAATCCTGCTTCGATGTAACTACCATTTTTTCCTCTATTTGTCGGAGCTTCTGTAATCTGGGAGGTAGGAATCCTCCAGGGATGGCTGGAAGGGGCAAATACTCAAGACAAAGTGCTGGGCAAGATCGTGAGGCCTAAAATGACCAGAGCCCACCGCCCCCCCCCCCCCCACCCCCCACACAACCCCGACTCCCGGCGACTGCTCGCAAGAAATCAGAAAGGAAAGAAATTAAGGCGGCGGGGGTTCCGCTCTGGGTATTTATCTACCCGGTAATTCTCTAAACGCCCGGGAGTGAGTTATAATTTAGACGTGAAATTTAATTTGCGTCGGCTGAAGTAATTTATGATATTTTGAATTGATGTCCATACATCAATATCAATCGGGGCAGATTTTTACCACTTAGTACGATCATCACACATTTAAAGCCTGCACAAAATAAAATCGATACTTGATGCATTTGCAGCAGACTGCCTGCGGCGCAGGACGGGGAGCGCGGAGGGGCGCGCAGCGCGGCGCTGCCTGCGCGGGGCCGGGGGCCCGGAGGCCGCCTCCATTGGCTGGGACGCACGCTATGCAAATGACCACGTGCTGCGGGGCTGCAGGAGCCCGGGTGGGTCAGCGCCGGGCGAAGCCGCCGAGCTCCGGGCAGCGCGTGGAGAGCCCCGCGGGGCCCCGCGCTGCCGGCCCGGTCGGGGCAGGCGGCCCTCCCGGACATTCCCCCCTGCCCTTGACCTCCTCGGGCTACGAGCCCAGTTTAGTCCCGGGGGGCCCGTTTCTCTAAGGTGACAGCTTTTGGGTTTCATCGGAAAGGGAAGGCGGAATAATGAGGCTTTGTGTCTCTAACGGGATTACCGGGATCCGTTTATGCGAGGGCAGCGTTGAGGTGGTGGGAGGAAGGAGCGGTTTGGGGACAGAAGGGAACAATGGCTCTCGACGGACACGGCAGCTGGGCAGATCGGAGCAGTCCCCCGGCCGAAAGAGGCCGCGCCGCGGGGAGCTGCCGCCTGCCTCCCGCCCGGGCCTGCAGCCGGGGCTGGCAGAGCTTCCCGGCCAGCACTGCCAAGAAGAGGATGCCAGCGGACTCCGAAGCGAGGGGTTGTTTCCAATATCGATCTATGCAAATGAGCGGAGATTCAGGTCGACTGAATTGCCGTAAAAATGTGCTCCAAATCGAAGAAAGTTCGCCTTAGCGATCGTTGCAGGAATATAGGAAACACAAACTCCTGGGTAGCACCAGCAACGTGAGGGTTTTCTCCCGGTTGTTGAGGAAGGGAAGGTGGAAAGGGCATTTTCTGAGAGCTCAGACCTTTGAAACTGACTCAACAGGAGCGGAAGCAAGAGAGAGCAACGTCCTCCCACCGGCGTGCACCGCAGGGCCAGGTACAGCGAGGGAGGGAAATCCTGCTCTGGGCCCTTCTAGCACTGCTTTAGGCTTCGGAAAAGGGGAGGTTGGCTTAAACCAGGCAAGGAGCATGGTGGTTGCCTGGCCGAGTCCCCGGGCTGTCGGGAAGCGGTCCCTAACTCTCACCGTTGTGGTAATCGAAAGCGCGGGACTATTTGTGTATTTGAAAGAAGGAAGATTTGGCTCTTCGCTTAGTTTTGTTCTGTGTAATGGATCAGTGACCCCGGCTCCAACTCGGATTGACTGTCTCGCGTTCTCCAGGGACAAATTAATGGAGACCTATCACTTAATTAACAAACCCTCACTCACGGCATATTAAACCGGGGCTTTGCACTGTTGAGCATAGGCTAGCCGGTTTGGGGAGGCAGCGGCAGTGAAGAGGTACCGAAAGGGAAGGCGACCTCCAAGCAGACAATAAGGGATTCGCGACAGGGACCGCGTGTCTCACGCAGAGGCACCCACGCGAAATTCAACTCCACGGCCTAATGATAATTTCAACCAGTTAAAACAAAATCTAACGAATTTAGCATTTCTCGGTCACCACTTACACGCGAGCTCGTCTCGTTTGTGGGAAAACCTCGTCCCAGCCCACCTCACCCAGCCCGGGCAGGACGCGGAGCTGGAGCCGGACCCGAGCCCGGCTGGGCGCTGTGACCGGAGCTCTCTGCCCCCGGTGCCGCCGCCGCCGGCACAAAACAGACGCATTGACTTCTCTCGGCGGCGCGTTAGCGGGGCTACCCCGCACCCCTTCCGTGGGCCGCACCGGGCGGTACTCGTCTCTACCATGCGGTGAGCGGGGCTCTTCACCAGGGGCCGGTACTGCCCGGTACGGCCCAGTCGCTGAGACGGCCGCCGAATACAGCATTGCCGCCTCTCTCCGCCCGCTCGGGGCGGCACTGCCGCCCGACAGCGTGGGTGTCGACGGCGCCCCGTTACCGAGCAGGCTGGGCACCATCCCGCCGGCGCCAGACGAGCCCGGCGGGTGTGCCCCACTCAGGACAACGGGGGGACGCCGGGGCGACACAGTTCGCAGCCCGAGCCCCGGCTCGGCTTTGTCAGGCAGCCGGGAGCGCGTCGCGGGGGAGCCGGACGGTGCCGGTGTTCAGAGCCGGGAGAGGAAGAGGGGAGACTAGAGAAACGGAGCGGCGGAGGGCGGGCGGGACTGCTTTTCAAGGGGCAGGCAGGGAGACTGGGGCTGCTGGTCAGGCCCGGGGCCCAGACCCCGCCGCCGCTGTGCTCCGACCGCCCCGCAGCGGGCTCACCTGCTAGCCGCAGAGCAGACATCCGCTGAAACTCCGGCTCCTGGAGCCACTTCCACATCCTGCGGAAGGTCTCCCGGCCGGATTTGAGCTTGCTCCAGGGCTTGGGGTTCCTCAGCAGGTCTGAGAGGGTACCTTGAGAGCGGCACAGCACCCTCTGGGCGAAGATAGCCTGGGGGATGCTGTATCGCTTGAGCTCGGTGGTGATCCTCTGAGCTACTTCTTTGGTATTAATTTCTTCCATTTGCCCTGAATTACTTCCACTGCTGACCTGCGAACCAGTTACAGAAGGGTTTTGCTCCCTGGCGGAGCCCAGGATCTGCCCGTGGCCCTGGGCATTTAAGTGGGCGTGGGGGTGGTGTGGGATCCCGTTGATAGGCACCATGCCAGCGGAGGTGGGGGTGAGGTGTTGGTCGCCATGCCTGGCTAACATGGCAGGGTGGTGGGCTTCAAATCCGTTTGGGGTGAGCATTTTCTCGGCGGGCATGGTGGCACTGGGGTGAGCGTAGTGGGGCAGCCCTTGCTGGGAGTTGTGGATGCTCCCCAGGCCCGATCCAGACAACGGAGAGAGGCTTTGCCCCATGCCAGTAACATCCTTATGGTAGGGGGTGTAGAGATTGTTCATAGACGCCAGACCCCTCTCATCCCGCATGAGCGTGAAGCTGCCACTCACGTTGCCTGGTATCCGCTGATGGGGGTGGTGGTGGTGATGGTGGTGGTGGTGGTGGTGAGGGAATTTGTCCGAGACCGTCGAGATGGGAGGTAGAGGCTGCAGAGGGGTTAACGTGGTGTAGGTGCTGCTCATGCTCATTCCGGGGGGTGTCTCGCAGGCCATGGTCATAGTGGGGTGCAGGGGGCCCGTCAGCGCGTGGTCGGGCGGCCGGTGGTGGTGGTGGTAGTCGCCGCCGTCGAGGATCGACGCCATGCCCATGGAGCGCGGGTGGGCTGGCAGGTGGTTGCCGCGATGGGCCACCGCGCTCCGGTGGTGGGGGCTGCCGCTCATCAGGTCGGCGGCGGCGGGCACCGGCTCATGGCTCACCCCGTGCAGATCGCCGATGTTCTCCATCGCCAGCTGAGCGTTCATCGTCGGCCGTGCGGGCGGCCGGACCGCACATCTATCTGGTGGGTGGCGGGGCGTCCCGGAGCTCTTCGCGGCGGCCGCGGGCCGGTTCTTCCCGTTGGCCGGCGGCCGCGGGCTAGCGCTGCGGGCTGGTGGCGGTGCTGCTGCTGCTGCCGGGCTGGTGGCTTTTCCTCTGCTTTTTATTTTGCTGTTGGTGGATTTTTTTTGGTTTTGTTTTTGTTTTTGGTTTTTTAATTTGTTTTGGTTTTTTTTCCCGTTATTAGCTGACGCCGTCGGGTCGGTCCTAGGGCGCCCGCTCCCTCAGGCCGGGCTCCGCAGCCGCGGCGGATGTGTGGCCGCGTCCCTCGCCATCTCTAGCCATGGCTCTCTCTGCGCTCCGCCGTTTGGACACCGCTCCGCTGCTGCAGCGGCGCGGCCGCCGGACCGGCGCATGCGTGCGGCGCCCCCGCACTGCCCCCGCCGCACCGCCCCCGCCTCCTGACGTCACCGCCCCTATTAAGGAGGCGAACCCCGCGCAGCGGCGCTCGGAGCCGGTGGAGTAGCGTTGCTCCGCGCTGTCGCCCCGGGCCCTAGCGCTTCCCTTCCTTTCCCGCCGGGCACAAAGCGCCCCTCCCTCCCGCGTTCTGCCTCCGCCGGGCGGGCGGCTCCCGGTTATGAGGGCCGGCCGCTCCGCCCCTTCGGTGACTCCGCGTTTTCTGTGAGCGCGGAGCCTCCTCACCTCACGGTGAGCTTCCGGGGGTGAGACTGCCCTGCCCCGGGGCGTCCGCGGGCTGCGCCCGCCGTGTCCACCCGCAGTGTCCCGCGGTCGCCGACCGCCACACTCCCACCGGCCCGGGGGTCGCTCCTCTGCCCTGCCCTACCGGGAAACTTCCCGTGCCTGGATGGGTACCGGGCGCCCCACCCCGCTGAGTCCCGGATCCAGACGGGGTCCCTCCTGCGTCTCAGCCCCCTCCCTTCCCAAAACTCTAGTCCCGTTCCCCCTGCCCCCAGAGATCCCGCTGGGTCCAACCAGGACGTGAAGGGGACCCCCGCTCCAGCCCATGCGGGGGACCCCGAGTGGCCCAGGGCCCGTGCCCCGCCGTGCAAGGCGAGCATATGCCCCGAGGCGCCCAGCAGCTGGACATGTCTCTGGTTTTATTTTTTCCCCTAAAAGAAAGAAAAGGAGGAAAAGGAGAAAGAAAAAGCGAGCCTCCCCGCCGGCCCCCCTCGTTAGCTAAGGTGTCTTTATATTGGAAGAAAGGGCAGATGTGCCTATTGTTCGCCCATTAACAATAACGAACCACGCTGGGAAATGTGCAGCGTGTGCGCGGCGCCGAGCGGCCAGAGGGCCGGGGAGAGCCGAGGCGCGCCGCGGGGCCGCAGCCAGGAGGCACCGGGCCGACAGCGCACAAAGGCCGCCCCGCCTCACTGCCCGGCCACGGCAGCTCCGCCCCGCGCCGCCGTCGGGGCCCTCGGGAGCTTTCGGGCAACCCGCGGTGCCGCCTGGCAGCCTCGCCCCGGCGAGGCGCGGGGAAAGCAAGCAGCTCCCCGCCGCGGTGGGGTCCGCCCCAGAAACCGAGAGAGGGGAGGACGGGGCTGCGGCACCGGCCTCGGCAAAGCCTCCGCCAGCGGGGAGCAGAACTCCGCATCTCCCCGGCCTGACCAGCGCAGGGTTCTATAGCAGGGGGTCGTCACCCTCCCTTTGCTGACTAAAGCTTCGAGGCCCTTTCCCTGGTGTGAGCCAGGACTCTGCTGCCCGCGGGCGACCGGCCCAAGGGAGGATGCGGATCGCCGGAGCAGAGTTTGGAGCCGGTCCTAGGGCAAGAATCACCCCGGGAGCGAGCCGAAATTAAACCCTGGGGTTACTTTTCTCTGAGGTATTGCCCTAACTTGCTGGCCAAGGCCTGCGGAGGTTTCACTCGGTGTAGGGGGAGCCCGGGGCTCGGACCCGCGGGGCTCGCTGCTGCACCGGCTCTGTGAGGCAGCGAGGCCCTTCGCCAGGCGCTTTGAGCCCAAACTACTGCAGCAGCGGCCGAAACGGGGGACGTGGAAGGACCTCGGCGAGGAGCCAGGCCTAGCCCCACTCCTGCCCTGAGCCCCCGGGCCTGCGGGGACGAGTGCAAGGTGCAAGCGTGGAGACCGTGCCCGCCGCCCCGCTCCGCCTGGCCTGTCCTCTCTGCACCTCCCCTCGCACATCCCGCAGCGAGACCCGGGGGTGAGCGGGTGGCACCCGCTGTCTCCGTGCTGTCTGCGTCTCGCTCCGGCACCTCGGTGTGCCGCGGTCCCCCGTGGGATGCTCGTGGGGGACGGTGCGCTGGAGAGGCCGATGTGGAGCTGCTGGCCCGGCACTGGCCGTGAGCTTGGCTGCCTGTGGACAGCCCGTGTGTGTGGCTCGCAGGAAACTTTTAAAATTACAACTGTTCGCTGAGCATGTTGTGTGCACGGCCCTGGAAGCAAGCATCACGGGCTTTTCCTCCCTATAACTTCAGAATTTCCGCAGCGGGTTTATCTTTTTGTTCCAATTAACACACACCCCGCGTATTTCTAAGAATTCAGCACCGTCGAACTACGTCTCAGAAAGGCATCCGTTAGTCACCTCAGTACATTCTCTCTGGGTGCACGAAGGTCCTCCATATTTTATTTTGCGCTAAAAAGCCACAGAACCCCAAGATTCCTACCTCTCTACTCGGGTTTACTCCCCTGTCCCTAAACGCTTCCACATCTCTCTGAATTTTTGTAATGTTAACGTTAACAATGTCTTCATTTCTTGAAGTGAGGGATAGATAAAGGTGTATCTGCTAAAGACGAAAAAAAAAAGACCCGAAACCTAATTAATGATCTCTGAAAATGTTTAGGATAAAATGAAACAAAATTACCGAGAGCATTTCGGGCCGAAGTGAACGGCTGTAATTGTTTCCCAGGCCAACGCGAGGTGATGCCACAGATCTAATCGAAACTTTGTCAGCTTCTTCATTATCAATATCTGTATACAATTTACAGTTTAATTAAAAATATTTTATCTCCACGTGTTTAGTGATAAGTTACCAAAGCAAACATCATACAGAATGTAGGTTACTCCTTCGAGTTTGCAGGAAATTACAGCATCTTTTTTTTTTTTCTTTTTTTTTTCTTCAAGAAAGGAGCATAAAATCAATCCCAAACAATTGGGTGAATCCTGTGACACACAGGCTCCTGCCAGGGTTCAGTTTCTAACCTTAAGAAAGAGTGACCGTGGATTCGCACCCCCTTCCCCCCAGCCCTACATGAATCTTTTCTTTTAAATTTTTTTTTTTTTTTCCGGGGGATTCCCAAGACGAAGGGGTCCTAGCGCGCAAAAGCCGCCGGTGCGGAGAACAGCGCAGGACGATGCCGCCGTTCCCCGACTGCGCCCGGGACCGGCTTGGCCGCAGCGTGCCCCGAGAACCCCCCGGCGGGATCGCAGGGACCCGGGGCTGGGAAGTCGGGACCGGCACGACACCCCCGCTCCCAGCCGTCGGGGGTGCCCGGTCGCGGGCTTCCCTCGGCGCGGACCCCGATACTATTCCCCCGCGGAGCCTCCCGCCCCATCAGCGGAGGCGGAAGCGCCAGAGAGAGATCATTTCGGTGCGCTAATCAATTACCGCTTGTGCAGTCAAGTGCCATATATTTAACAGAATAATCGTTACCGCCCTTAAGTCTTTATTTGATCAGCAGATACTCGGAGCGGACTTAAAACGCAACTTTGCTTGTTTGAATTGAGTTGCGTGTGTGTGTTTTTTAAATCCGAGATAAAGCCACCGTGAAACGGCCGGAATCTGACGCCTGACGCCAGCAAACACCGCGCGGGCACCGGGGTCCGCCCGGATGGGGCGTCTCGGCCCGGGTAGCGATGGCTGGAGCGGACCGGACTGCGGGGGGGGGTATTTTTTATGATTATTTTCCATTTTTCAAACCTTTTTTTTTTTTTTTTTTTTTTTTTT